>JAODUO010000086.1:152500-160000 GCA_025642075.2 Ridgeia piscesae | reverse complement strand
TGTTGTCTGTGCACAGTATATAACTATATGTCTAAGCCTGGACTGAAACCCTGGCGCACTTTTATATCTGAACATAGCCATGCCATCGTCCTTCATGGTGAAACAAACGTCTACTTTATTCAGTAGGTCTACGTTTTCGGTCTCTCATTTTACAACAAGGATACTTGAACGACACCGATGAAAGGTGTCCTAAGCACGTGCACATAAAGTACAACGAAATGATGTGTGACGTAAATGCTTTTGTATCAACCTTTACAAAGTCTGGCGAACGACGTGAATCAAACCACCTGAAAGACATGGAGTTTCTATATTGTGTGTGCAATAGTCGTTATTTTCCAACGGTCGCTCTCAGTATACAACCATTTCATCTCCACGGTCTGCGGTGACGCCAATGGGGTTCCACAAATCCACGTTAGTCGCTAGAGGCGCTAATACGCAACTAGACCCTAGTTGCGTATCAGCGCCTTTAACGACTAACGTGGATTTGTTTGCATGTTTTGCTGAACGCTTGTTTAAATCATCCCCAATTAGCTATTGACCGTGCATGCGCGTAGCCAGCGATACTTTGTATGTGGGCATGCCGTATGTGTGGTCAATAGACAGAACAGCATGCCGTATGTGTGGTCAATAGACAGAACAGCCAAAACAACGCCATGTTTGCACTGAATTCAATCGAACGTCCCGCGACGTTTTATCGACTGTAAATGTACATTAATGTAGACATCATGCTTTCATATTAACGGACATGTTATACGATATCAATATTTAACTATGTGTGAAGACTTAGCCGTCTCGTGTGATGCATACGGCGAGCTGTAGATGATGTTAAACATCCGTTCCGGCATCGAGCCAGCACACCTGTCGTCGAGCCACCAGTCGACGTTTCATCGGCGGTAAATGTACATTAATGTACACATTATGCCTTCACATTGACGGACATGTCAGACTGTATCCATATTTAGCTATTTGTGAAGCTTCGGAGTCATACGAGTTCAACAGCTAATTGTAGGATGATTTAAACAAGCGTTCCTCAAAATGTTACGCAAAACCGTGTGGCATTTTACACACGCCAAGAATACGTAAAAGACGACACAAAGACCCCAGTTGCGTCAGATCGCAATCTGTCGGAATAGTTAGTGTGGTACCTCATTGTCTAAAATCAGAGTAATGACGTGAGTAGCACGCAATTTATTGGTTTCACAAAAAAAACAGATTTTCAGGTGTTAGAATAAAACACAGAAAATCCATCCTCCATGTCATTCGTCCCTCATACGAGATCATTGAGGCAAACCTTGGCAGTCGGTAAGCGCGGTGTTGCGCTTACATTTTTCCGGTGGCTAAAAATTTTCCGATTGACGTTTCTGCGCATGCGCGATAAATGTAAAATCATCAATGTGCAGCAAATCGACAAAGCATTTTTGTATAAATGCCACGGGCTGTTCGTTAATTCTCCTGTGATGATTACTGTGAAGAGTTCAATACAATAAAATATTACGTTTGTTTAAATCACTCTCACGGATTATGACGCACTATAGTCACGTGATTTACGCTTGCTATCAAAACATGCCTCAAAACTTGTTTGCCTCGTGTTAATTTGCGACAAATAACTTTGCTGAGAGGTTATATACATCCAAACGAACAACCCATAGTATTTATGCAATAAATGCTTTGTTCTTTCGCTGCACATTGATGATTTTACATTTATCGCGCATGCGCAGAAACGTCAATCGAAATGTTTATAATGCCGGAAAATGTAAGCGCTACAGCGGCTACGATTACCTTCATTTCCTACTTCATTTCATATAAGCATACGGTCCAAACTGGGGCAAGATGGCCAACGGTAGAGAACTTGGCAGTTCACAGGGCGGCCTTAGGTTCATGTCAACCTCTTAACGTTTCGAAACTTCGGACAATGTCTGCCAATCCACGCTGCTCTTTTATGACAAAAGTATTTGTGTTCCTTCTATCAAGTGTCAATTCCACGTGTGTGTTAGAACGCCTGCTTCGTTTTCGATTTGAACGAATTACTTGTCGTTAATGTTGAGACTTGATGCAAGACACATTTGAAATGAAACGAATACACTATACGAATTGCGGAGGCATGTTTCAATTGTATTGAATTATTGCAACTTGTAACATTTGTTTATTTGTTTGTTTGTGCCATACTGAGTAACTCAATATTGAATTAATTGTACCTTTTTGTATATTGAAATGGCATAAATAACTGAGACATGTCGATACAATATTCCACAATTTCACTTCAAAGTAGTCACACAAGCCATCATTACGTTTTCTTTCTTCTACAAACGTAAATTTGTCTAAATGCATATCTCAATCCTTTAGTAATAACTTAGGAATCTGAATATATAACTAGTCATGACTACATATACGGAAATTCCAATTACCTTGAAAAAGACTATTCAGTCGAAATTTGAATTGTTAACATGGCGTCCAATCGCCAATATAAGGGCACTAGGAAAATGATAGACGGCCAGATTGGTAATAATGCCAATTTGACTAAACTATTATTCCAGTTGCTCCAAATAATCCATCATATTTCTATCATGAGAAAACAAGCAGAAGGATCTCCTGTAAATGCCTTCCTGCATAAAGTAGCTGAATCAACCCATGTCATCAGGCCAGCTAGACCAAATTCAGATGTCATCAAACGTATTCAAACCCTAAATCGATCTTGGGCTAAACAGGTAGGAGTGATTGTCCACAATCACTACCTAACCAATCAAAATTCCACCATTTCGACATTAAGAACTATTCGTGCTTCCAAAGACGAGATGTCCAGGGCCCGCTATACGGCGCTCAGTTAGGCTCGAGACAATTTTGGTCGGAAATTGCAAAATTCTACCGTTTCGGAATTAGGATGGATTTTGAGGAACTTATTTTTAGGCAGGAGGGGGAGGGAACCGACACGGCCTTTCTCTGCAACGTCAGCCGCTCCGTTGCATAGAAACCAGCCGGTCCGTACCACGTCAGTCGTCCCGGTCCAGCGGACATTCGAGGGTCACACCAAGGATCCTTGGTTACACCAAGACCCAATCGAAAACTGACGCCCAGCTAAAACAACATCCGGCACACGGTACAAATAGCCACTCTGGCAATGGGGCAAAGTTCAGTGGCAAACCCCTTGTTTTCAGAAACTCAAATGGTAGGATTGTTCAGTCCCAAAATGTCAGAAGGGTTGGTATCCCGCCAGCACCCACACTTTGGCCACGGCCTCCAAATAATTCGGGTAAGGTCGCCGCGTTTGAACAAAACAACCCAACCACTAGGGTTGGCACAACCAAGGCAGGACCATCTAAAGTGATGTTTCAGAAACATCGGGCGGCCCCCCAAACTATGAAAGAGAATTCCTTCCTTCCTCTGTCGACGTGATAGGGGATATCAGACGATGGAACGACCCGGTAAGCAATAGTATTCCATGTCAGGTCTGCTTCCGGGACGCCTTCGGCGGCGCCTGCTTCCCGTCCGGGACACACATTGATGTACGCGACGGCTGTATATTACGACATGCCAACAGGCGCCGACGCCATTTGTTATGCTAGTACAACCGCGGACCACGTCCCTTCCTTCGCTAGAAATTTCGACACATCGGAAGGAGTCATACCTATAATAACTACTGGGGCACCGGACACAACGGATACGACGGGAAGCAATTCCGGGACTGCGTCCATGGCGAATGACGACATGGCTACCCTCCCGGGAAAAACGTAACGACCCTGTCAACACAACCGTCTACGAGAGACACACCTGACGAGAACCATGTAGTTACGGATGGTGAGTACTCAGAATGTGAAATAGAGATAACACCCTCGCCAAGCAGTGCTACGCCTATGTCAACAAAACCACCACGCAAACAGCCAAGGAAGACGGTAATTATCAGCTCGTCGACTACACTGCCAACTAGACCAAGCTCAGGTATGTCAACAACCCCTCTCATATCGGCATCCAAACCCACGTGTATCACGCAAACACCGCTCTACTCAACCGTCCTATCTACTCCACCAACTTCACCTCTCTCCGACACACCAGCGACCAGGGCTGCACGTACCTCGACTAGAGTTCGTAAGCGACAGACTGCGTCTTTATCACCGGGATCACCACCCTTATCATCAACTACTATCACCACTGCATCTTCAGCTGCTACAACAACCATACCTTGCCGTGATCAGACCCCACGTGAACTTTCCATATCTTTCTCCCAATGCCTACCCGCCACTACTGAGACAGTCGTGTTCCCCGGAGATCACATCTCTCTCCCAATCTCATTCTTCCCAACCTATCACCAGACCACGGTTAGACCGCACCATAATTCACAGACTAACGCCTACGCCTAATACAGCACGTCGATTCTCCACTGTACCCTCCGTGCATAAAAGCACAAATTGCAAGAAATCCGGCTGGAGATTACCAAAAATCTCTAAATGTGTGGCCATTCTCGGTGACTCAAATATTTCCAAGATTACAGAATCGAAGGAACGATACATCCAAGTGGAGAGCTACCCCGGAGCTAAGATAAGGAACCTCGAAAAGATGATGATACACCCCGCAGAGACAGACGGAACGCATCCAGAAATCGTGATTTTATCGGTGGAATCAACGACAGAGCGAACAAGCAAAGTGTGACGACCATCCATAATTTGCGAAGGTTGGCGGTACGAGCAGGCAAGTGCTTTCCTAACTCCGTTATCGCCGTACCATAAATAAACTGTTCGGATAGATTACCCATGGTAGAGAAAGATCACATTATGAGTACTTCGAAAAGCCTACTAGACATCAGGGGCATTGTGGTAATACCTAAATTAGAGGAGTCGTCGTTCGAGACAAACGTATCGGACAATATCCATTGGACGCCGAAAACGGCGAACAGAATTTAACAAAGTTTTTACAGGTATACCCTATATCCGAAAGGAGTAAACTGACTGATCAGTCATCATGAGTTTAGGGTTCACATCCGCCACCTCCGTTGCCAGTGCATTAGGGTCATTGTTCATGTTCCAAAAATCCTAGTTGAACTAAGTACACCCATTTCTCATACATACATACATACATACATACATACATACATACTACATACATACATATCAATACGTCATCGTGACAATCATCACATCTGACGTCGAAAACGTGCGAACAATCATACAAGTCTTACAGGTATACCCTATATCCACACTACACTGACGATCAGTCATCATACTTACATCACATCACGCACACTACATGCCACATTAGCATACATACATACATACATACATACATACATACATACATACATACATACATACATACATACATACATACATACATACATACATACATACATACATACATACATACATACATACATACATACATACATACATACATACATACATACATACATACATACATACATACATACTACTACGTGATGGGAGGCACATACTACACATCAGCTACATACATACATATACATACATACATACATACAACATACATACATACATACATACATACATACATACATACATACATACATACATACATACATACATACATACATACATACATACATACATACATACATACATACATACATACATACATACATACATACATACATACACACACAAATGTATATAGACGTGGGATGGGAGGACATATTACAATTGCAGCCGCCATACAATTGTTAGTACAACACTACGAATAATATTTATTTTATACAGTGTAACAAGTTATGAAAATGCTTTCATCAAATTGCTATTTAATTACTATTTTGCTTGAAAAAAGGAGAACTTCAACGAGACCCCAACCGTCCGTAAACAGACGCAAGGTGCACCTAGCGGTCTCACTAGTCATTTTACTCTACTCGTCGAAAAGGTGGCGCGGTTATGACGTGTTGGTGCGACGTAATAAGTTACACTGTTTGACATCTTACACCGACTTTTATGACCCGCCCCTTTGGCTTTGGTTACGCCCTTTTGCAACTGATGCTGCTTGTGCAAATGCCACCGTTGTTCTCACGGATTCCCGCCACTCGGGTTATCAATTCATCTGGGCGCGAGCGTGAAACACATCTATGTTTCAAAGAGTGACGCAACGCTTAACGTCGTTTGGACACAGTAATCATTAGTCGTGTTAGTTACGGGTACAGGTCATTGTACAACCTTTAGCCGAAATATGCAATGAAGCAAGTAAAATGAACTCATGCAGTCACGCAAACGCGCACCTATACATAAAATACCCACGCACGCTCACACACGCACACGCACACGCACACGCACACGCACACCACGCACGCGCACGCGCACGCGCGCGCGCACACACACACAATACATTCCAGTAAACTAAACGTGCTCAACGTGCAATTTGTAAATGAATTCTTGTGGCTCACCTCAAAGGACTTGTAAATCATTGTTTCCGACGTGGACGCGTCGGGCAGAGGGCCATTGTTCATCCTTTGGGGAACGCGATATATTACACAACGACATTTTATTGAAACAAGCCCCTACAACCTACTCAATCGCCTTCCCAATGTTTCAGCAAGCTCTCTACCAATACGGTTGTTCCAATACTAAAATATTATTTTGGCCCCGTAATGACCCAATAGTTGAATTTACTACATTTCAGACGTGAAAACAGGTTTGTAGCGCCACCGCGAAAGGGCAAACGAACCCGAATTGGGATTGTTCATTTTCACATTGTGATTGTCCAATATATTGATTATCAGGAAATAATACTTCTAAAAGTCAGCATAAAACATCCTGAGGATTGGACCTAGCCCCCGGCCTGTTAGCCTGGTTTACGCATTCTGTCAGACAGCATGCACTCATCACATATACGTTGTATGGCTGCAACACATCGACGAAGCGATGACAATGATTGTATGTTACATAGCGGGCGGTTACTTCAAACACTGCGGGAAGGCGGTAGTCGCTCTTTCGTTATGTGGTTTATGGTGATTTGTCACAGCACTGAGGCGTCCTACGAATCGGTAACTAATGAATGAATGAATGACAGTTTATTTAACAACAACAACGACAACGACAACGACAACGACAACGACAACGACAACGACAACGACAACGACAACGACAACGACAACGACAACGACAACGACAACGACAACGACAACGACAACGACAACGACAACGACAACGACAACGACAACGACAACGACAACGACAACGACAACGACAACGACAACGACAACGACAACGACAACGACAACGACAACGACAACGAGCAACGACAACGACAACGACAACGACAACGACAACGACAACGACAACGACAACGACAACGACAACGACAACGACAACGAACGACAACGACAACGACAACGACAACGACAACGACAACGCCCGACAACGACAACGACAACGACAACGACAACGACAACGACAACGACAACGACAACGACAACGACAACGACAACGACAACGACAACGACAACGACAACGACAACGACAACGACAACGACAACGACAACGACAACGACAACGA
>JAODUO010000086.1:87500-147500 GCA_025642075.2 Ridgeia piscesae | reverse complement strand
TTTACACAATAAGCTATAAACATGAGGATTACGTCATCTTAAATTGTGCAGATAATAAATAATAATCTTCAGAATAATCATTTACCTATTCCCACTCATCATTCTCTTCAGCATTGTCTATCTCGATACAATCCTCGTCTTCAGCTTCTGAATGGTGTTGGTGTATGGAATGCAGCAGTCGCTTTCGACAGAATATTTGCTGTATGATAAGCCCGAAAGATATTCTTTGTTGCAGCCGTATCCATAAATGCTGCATTTCATGCCCTTCACTATACACTCACAGCAATTCATGTCACATAGGTATGATGAATCTCGATAAATAAATGTGTCAAATATTGTAAGATTATCCATTTATATTCATGAATAAATTAAAATATAATTGCATAAACATTTCCATTTGTTGTTCGCCGAGAGATCAACTTTGACCTTTACCTGGACTTCAGCATCTGATCTTGACCTTGAACTGAACATTTAACAGGAATTGATTCTACATACCCACATACCCCTAAAAAGAGGTATGACACATAATTCTAAGACAAGTATTTCTAAATTATTTGGATTTATGCAAATTACTACAGTTACTCATAGTTGCCGCTTGGGCAGACAAGCTGAATTTATTCTAGGACTTGATGATTCCAAAAACAACCAAAACGTGTATACGTTCAGTATTGAACACATGTAACTGTCAAACAGACATGTTCCTAAATTTATCTTTATGCTATAAACCTTTGGGTGCGTTGAGAGGTATGTTCTTTTCAATGGATTTCTCTGAAATATTTACACAGTTGTTTTCTCACCCAACATCATCTTTCTAGCCCGTATGCGTCGTCGATTACAAACAAATGTTTTCTCACCATGTACAATTTGGCCACTCTATTGCATGTATATGCTTACACCATGTTTTAAGCCCGTATGCTTTGTTTATTTGTTTGGGCATACATTTCCTTTGTCAATGACATTTGACACTTTAGTTTTATATGGAACAATACCTGATTTGAGTCAACGATTTTACAATAGAAAATATAGGTGTCTACAGCGTCCAGTACAATATATTGTCATATACAAAAGCCTCTTTTAATAGCGTATTTTAGTCGATATATGGACAGACATTCACAAATACATCGACATAAAACATTGAACGGATGACAAATTTTATTTAGAAAAATTAATGTACACAATTCATGCATAAACTTGTAATCATAATGTTTGAGTGATAATTTATGATTATGAATTAACTATACAACAATTTAAAAAGGTAGGATAATTTGAAATATTTTTTAATTGAAGTAAACTTGGAAGCTGAGTCAATTGAATATATTGACGGTGAGTGACAACTGTCTAAGGGTGGTAGGTGTCTTTTTAACGTAGAACAGGTTTGTTTATCTGTCAATGAACGTGTATTGATGCGGTTGGTTCCAGCAATGCTTCAGCATGATAACTTAAGCGCAATTGTTTGGTTTATAAAATATGTATATATAATTATATTCGTGTAATTAACCCTTTAGCACTCGACGTGTTATTTTGATAGAGTGTCCAAATTAAAAAGTATTAGCATGTTTGGTCGATTGAAAATATAAATGTATGATCATAGTAATTCAGGTTATAAATAATCCTTATAGCGTTTTGTAACAGATACAGTATTTTGTGTCACTTATGGGTTATTTGTAAGAATGTTAGCAACAAGTGCATCGATGAATTCGGGAATTGTATTTGAATGTATATGTACAAATTATTATAGGCTGTAAAAGTGCATGCCGCTTAGAAAGAGTCCAGTTATGTAGTTTTGTGTTTTAATAGGTCGAGATGATCGTTTTTGCGGATGTCTTGTACATGTTATAACCCTGTGTTATCCATTTTAAGTCTTTTTGTTATATTTACCAAATATCTTAAATGTTCCACATATATATCTACATATGAACCAAGTTTCATGTTTTTTCACATTTGCACAGTCGTTATGCTATTCTAAACGATGCCGCCGCACTAGTTCACTCAACTGTAAGAATGTTTACCTGACTAATTGGAATGGTAGACTTTTGTGAAGGAACAATCATCGTGTAAATGCAGCCAGGTTTAATGTTTTCCGGAGACATGGAGACGGCGTTCCACGGCAAAATTGCAGTATTGTGGTACGGCAGCAATCGGATTATATTGCTTCCCTGAGAGTTTGATATGAAGTACGATTGAACAGATCTGCCAGGGAATAAAACATAAAGCGGTCTGTTCAGTCCTAACAACAGGATACTGCGCTATATAAGAACATACATTTATTTTACGAATGGATATTCTAGACAGAGCAATGGTCCACTAACACGGTGTGTATGTTCAAAATAATATGTTGTGGTAGTTATCGTATCCAGTGCATATACCGATTAATCCGGAAACGTTGCCACCAACTGTGAATACAGGATGTTACCTACACTCAAATTTATGTCAAACAGGTTGCGTAGGAATACTTCATGAAATCGTGTTCTGCCCCAATGTGCGAGGAACACACCCAAATAGTTGGCAGGTTTCCTATTAAGGGAAATAGTTACAAAGTGTAGTTTAATCTGTTAAACTATTTCAAGCTCACCTGTGTAAACAGACCCACCAAGCTATTATGTATGCAGCATTAAGGTTCATTGCATTGACATTCTAAGTGTTAGTGCAAGTCTTTTTCATGAAGGTATTCAAAGGTAACGAAACAAAATTCAAAACGGAGAAAATATAATATGATTATGATACTAATAACACGACGACTGTATACGTGAGTTTAAATATATCAACAACATATTGAAATACTACAAACTGTATACCTTCCTGCTCAAATATATAACATAATCGGTGCATTCCTGAAGGGTATTGTTTGTATGGTATATATTTAATAGATCATCTATTAGCACTTTGCACACACCCCGTGACATACCTAACCAATTAATCACAGTATCAATTTATTATATTTTAAATTATATGCGATACAGCCAGTCATGCTGCCCTAGATCCAAAACTAGCAACAAGAGGATTTCCAATCAGAATATGAAGATAGAAAGGCATGTGATTTGTATAACGCATCTTCAAGCAGCACAACATAATGATACAAACACCGCAGAATGTATAGAGAGAGACCACTTTATTGCGAGTACTTGACGACATACATGACAATTGACATTCATTTCCTTTTGCGATATCGGTTACAGGGTAATGCAAGCGACATTACACTACATAGTGTGATACAATATTCGTTCCTGCTGTGACGTTTTGATGGTGGCTTCAGTGTTGCGTTTAATCGCAGCACTTGCACACGCCGTAAACACTGTTGCTGCAGTAGCAGATGGCGCAGTGCATGCAGACCTTCTTGCACGAGTCGTACTGGCACTTGCCAGCGCACATCACCGGGGCTGTGGACACAGACGCATGCTTAAATTATGCATGTATTTTGAACTTTCGATTAATTTTACGAACACAATGTCAAGCGGTTTACAAGACACACTTTACAATTGCAACGAGCACAGTTACAACGTACACATTCAAATATTTGCGCGTTACCGTCCCCATCGACGATGGCTAATATCACTCGTTTAAGAAAATGCTCTAAACAACTAACGTAGACAAAAATATTAGCAACGGCATAATATAAGCAGAGCAGCAACTACTTGTGAGATATGGTTGTCCTATGAGTAAGTTTTTATATAACGCACTGCCCAATCTCAAGGATTGTTCAAAGCGCTTTACACCCTCGCAGACTTGTTCAATCAAACACCATCTCAGCTTACGTGGGAAGCATCCTGCCATGCTGCAATTAATGCGCGAAGATAACTCGTACACATATATCAACCTCTGTCTATGGCCAGATACTCATTTCATACAGATGAGTGAACTGGAGCAACTAAGACTGAAAACATGCCCAAAGTTTGACATGACAGCACAACATTCGAACTCGGATTCTCTTATTCGAGCGTCCGATACTCTAACCACTGCGCCACTGTGATACTACCTTAGTAAGCAGAAGGTTTACTTATGAAAACTTACCCTTGCCGGCTCGGACCTCGCGGACAGCGGTCTCCTCCTCCTCCTCGGCGTACGCCTGAGGCATGGCGAGGGCGAAGATGCAAATAGCAGCGAAGAAAACGATGAGCTTCATTCTGACGGTGACCTGTGTTAAAACACAAGTAATGTTTTAAATAAATAAAGATATAAATTGATTAGAATAAGTATAGTATTGTTGCAACTAAGGATAAACGGTTTTGACAATTTCGATTATCTCTCATTTGTATCGTTGATTGCCCACTTGTTGCCAATGTATAAGGTTTATTCATTATATCAGCCAGCTATTGAAATTGTTGGTTTTGTTTTGAATGTTGTCACATACTTTGCTTTTAAAAATGCATGCAATTACTTTATATCAAGTACGCTACCAAAGTAATCGTACTCACCGACTGCAACTGACGTCCTTGTGTGATCTCTCAAATGCAGGAGTGATTTGGCAAGGGAGATCCTCCCTTTATATAGGACATTCCGAGTGTGGCAATAGTGCTACGTGTTATAAATTAACTTTTCCGTGAGTGATGGAACTATTAAATGTTTGTCTCTTCTTGAATGGTTAAAAGATTGACGCAAACGCCTGCGATAACGTCATCGTCGCATACAAGGCCAAGATAAACAACAAATGACACTGATGTGCAATATATGTTAGTTGAAATGACTGGTACACATGCACACATATACAACACCTACGCACACAAGCATACGATCGATGGAGGGCATGAAAAACAATGATTTAGACAGTTGCTTTTTGACGGAATTTGGGTAAATGCTGGCATATTCGAAAACCAGATTCTCATGAATTAAATTATTTGTCATATTTGATGCGACAACATAATAGTATATTAGTTTCATGCATCCAAGCTCGTTTGAATAGACACAACCACTGTTGAAAATAAACCAGTTGCATATGTTGAAAATAATCAATTGCATAATTCATGGAACGTTGGTTTATTCCATCCATCCAAATAATTGCATGAACAAAACAACAACAACAACAGCAGCAGCAGCAGCAGCAGCAGCAGCAACAACAACAACAACAACTACAACTACAACTACAACTGCAACTGAAACTGCAACTGCACTACAACTGCAACTGCAACTGCAACTGCAACTGCAACTGCAACTGCAACTGCAACTGCAACTGCAACTGCAACTGCAACTACAACTGCAACTGCAACTGCAACTGCAACTGCAACTGCAACTGCAACTGCAACTGCAACTGCAACTGCTGACTGCAAACTGCACTGCACTGCAACTGCAACTGCAACTGCAAGCCTGCAACTGCAACTGCAACTGCAACTGCAACTGCAACTGCAACTGCAGACTGCAAGCTGCAACTGCAACTGCAACTGCAACTGCAACTGCAACTGCAACTGCAACTGCAACTGCAACTGTGCAACTGCAACTGCAACTGCGCAACTGCAACTGCAACTGCAACTGCAACTGCAACTGCAACTGCAACTGCAACTGCAACTGCAGACTGCAACTGCAACTGCAACTGCAACTGCAACTGCAACTGCAACTGCAACTGCAACTGCAACTGCAACTGCAACTGCAACTGCAACTGCAACTGCAACTGCAACTGCAACTGCAACTGCAACTGCAACTGCAACTGCAACTGCAACTGCAACTGCAACTGCAACTGCAACTGCAACTGCAACTGCAACTGCAACTGCAACTGCAACTGCAACTGCAACTGCAACTGCAACTGCAACTGCAACTGCAACTGCAACTGACTGCACTGCATGCAACTGCAACTGCAACTGCAACTGCAACTGCAACTGCAACTGCAACTGCAACTGCAACTGCAACTGCAACTGCAACTGCAACTGCAACTCAACTGCAACTGCAACTGCAACTGCAACTGCAACTGCAACTGCAACTGCAACTGCAACTGCAACTGCAACTGCAACTGCAACTGCAACTGCAACTGCAACTGCAACTGCAACTACTACTAATACTACTACAACTACTTCTTCTACTACTGTATTGTATTATTTTCCACATCATATGTTGTATTATTACTATATTATTGTTGTTGAAATAACGTCCATTAATTCATTCATGTGACTGACTTGTTAACGTTCAGTTTTTATTATGCGGGCGTGTAATGAACACCACTTGATTAAAGCCAATCACGAAAATGCTACTTGGGAAAACATGTTTATGAATTGAGAAATACCTATATAACGAACACGTTATTAACAAATGTTTTCCTTTTTATATGTTCCGTTTTTATCAACAGCTCGCATCTATAAAAGAACTAATAGGAAAAGGGTAAGCATCAATTAGTATACGTGTGGCTACATACACACATACATACAGATACATATATATATATATATATATATATATATTTTTATAGTTATGTATATATATATATATATATATATATATATATATATATATATATTATAATATATATATATATATATATATATATTATATACTTAAACTACACACAGACACACAAAATATATATATATATATATATATATATATATATATATATATATATATATATATATATATATATATATATACATTACATGACGATGAAGTGAAACACACGCCTGTTTCGGCGATATTAATAAGTAGATTGCGCGCCCAACTATTATGCCGCTTTAGTTGCTACATAAGAGTCCAGCAGCGTGACACTCAAGGCATTCCGAGGTGTCACAGGGGCGGCAACTGCTGATTTATTCATGTTGCCGAAACGTACACGCACACGCACACGCACACGCACATACCCACGCTTATATGCGGGCGCACACACAAACATGCATGTGCGCATACATACACATTCATACACACACAAACACACACACACCCACCCACCCACACACACACACATCACTTATGTGGCGACACACAGAACAACATCCTCTACACATCAACACCACTACCCACCACCACAACCCAACACGACCAACACACACACACACTCAGTTTGCCAGCTACATACCCGTCTACACGAACAAGGAGCTTTAGACACTTAACACCATTAACTACATAACCTACACACTCACTACACACACACACACACACACACACACACACACACACACACACACACACACACACACACACACACACACACACACACACACACACACACACACACACACACACACACACACACACACACACACACACACACACACACACACACACACACACACACACACACACACACACACACACACACACACACACACACACACACGTAATACATGTCAATGTGGCAGTTGAACTTTCAAAAACGAGTTACAATGTGTCTAGTGCGAAGCAGAGCCAAGTGCCACAAAGAAATATCTTGCTTAGTGTTGGCAAGTATTTCATGCGTTACAGAATCAAAGGTCTTTTGACACATTCAACGACCTATTTTTCTCGTGACCGTAAATCCTCAAGGGTTACGACCAACACACACCGCCTCAGTTTTGCCAGCTAATACCCGTGCTAGGTTGAGTCGAACAGTAGGAGCTTTAGGAACTTAACTTTACTCATTTAAGCTAATATAGTCCTACTCGGAGTCTGCGGTTTGACTACAAAATCAGGCAGTTCCAGGCACTGGTTGGATTCGTTCATATCGTCCCTATGCTCTGTGTGTATTTGTGTGTGTAATCAATAATGTTTTCAAAAGTGCTTTCTCACCTAGCTGACATACATTGTATAGAGTAGTTGATAACTGGGATAATATAGTGTAACAACCAGGCTATCATAACACGCATATTACATCATTTATTCTCACAACACACACGTATGCGCCAAAGACACCAACTAATATAACCATATATGGAACGAGTTTCGGCCATTCTACTCGCATTACAAATGGCGTGTGACGTTTTAACAGCTCGTTAGATTATGTCACATACACACACACAAAGCAGAGACACCAATTGCAAATATATGGCTACATAATTGGCAGGGTTGACGTCGCTGATTTTCTTAGCATTCACCCACTGCAAATATATCACTGCATAATCGGCAAGGTTGACGTCATAGGCTCCTCGGTTGTCCAACTCAATCAGTCACCTTGCGTGATCAGTGGTTGTCATTCTTCAGGGGCACCGAAGTTGTGTATGACGCGTATTACCCCGTGTTGGGTCGGATCGAACAATTAATATCCAAACAGTCTCATAAATTAAACCACGCACGTTATAAGGTGACATCTCGAAGCTGTAATGTGTGTGTGTTATGTTGTTTCCGAACATGTTATCTTCGTGTGAAGATGCCGTAAGATACAACGTTTAAGACTTTAGACCTTTACGTCCGTCTACAGAAGAATTTAATGTTTCCTTTATGCACATAACGACACATTCCATTGCGAGAAAAACAAGTTTTAGTCATATGCGCCTGTAAATGCCGATGGCTTCTTATGTAAGATGTCATGTTATGTTTAAGCACATTTATTTAATCTTGTCTGTTTTAAAATAAAATAATACCGTTCTTATTAATTAGTGACGTTCTGCAGCACGTTCAAATGGTAAACAACACATCCAGTTTCAAAACAAAATTGAATGTCGCTAATGCCGAAGCGAACAGGGGTAACCGCAATACTATTTGATGTTTACCTTTCTCTCGCTCTAAACAGACGGATTTTACCGATTAGTGCTCTGCTAATTCTAGAGGAGGAGCTGGCATCCTCCCTTTAATTACTGGTAAACAACTTTGCGACAGGAACATCAAGTATGTTGCGGGGGGATGGGGTGAGGAAGGGGATGGGGTGAGGGGGTGAGGGAGCGAGGTAAAGACAAGATCATCACGATTGACAACTAGCTACAAACAATATCAAAGTTACATAGTAAATAAAGCTTTATTGCGTACCGTTCTGAGTTCAATTAAAAAGTAATGATACTTTCTTATATAATGCAGTATCCAGTCGCTAAGACTGCTGAGAACACTTTACACCTTGCTCCCGGTAAACCTGCTCAATCGAACACCGTCTCTGCTTATTATTTAGGTATAATTCAACCACGATGTAACTAACGCACTCGCACATACATTTCCACAGGCTGATTGTCATTCGTACAGCTGAATGAACAGGAGCAACGGGTTCTCTCGATACAGAGTGCAATGCTTTAATCATCGAAGTCACTCGCTTAACCGACTGTCGGTCGGCTGCGTAACTACGCCGATAATTAAGACAGTCTACTGGTGACTTTGCCGGCTTTTGAATATTATCCGCGTGATCTAAACAATGCCAATACTGGTTAATCCTGCCGTAATTTGTATTTTATGAACAACTGCAAATTTGCATTTCTATTTATTTTGTGTTAATGTAAGTTTAATTTTTAATAGTTTTTATAATACAGCATTATTTGATAAAAAGGTATCCTTATTTAATTTTATGCTATCCGTGTGGGCTAAACAATGCTGCCACCTCACGGATACTGGTTAATCCTGCCGTGATTCTTATTTAATAAACAATTGTATATTAGTATTTTTTTTACTTATTTTGTGTTAACGTAAGTTTAATATGTTGAATTCTTTTCATAGGATATCATTATCTTGTAGAAGTATATCGGTATATTAATGTTTATATAGTAGTTGGCCTGAGAACCAATCAGCGTCTCTACCGTAATCTGGGGTAAGGCCGCCCTGGCGGTTACAACTGCAGCCCATTCATTTCCCAGGATTTAGGGGCTTGAGGGGCTTAAAAATGCTGCCCTCTCACGGAGCATGGGTAACCGAGGCTACATTCCACATAGTTACGTTCGACTTCCTTAACAACGACATTCCCTTTTCTGCTCTATATTGGAAAGAGTTGTTTTGCTGCAATCTCCATGTAAAATTGTCTGTTACAGTTGGTTTGATGTGCAAACATGGTTAAAGTCTAGGTTTATTCCATGGTTACGTTTAGGATTAAGATCAGGCTGAAGCCCGTCACCACCTACAATCTAACCAGACCAAATAATGGTGGCGCCACCCGACAGACTTCATAGAAACTAAATTGTCACGATTCGATGTTGGCTACGTGGCACCATGGCAATTAATATAATTATATCTACCAGTGACGGATTAGCCGTTGAATATTTTCTAACAGCAGACTGTAACTACGCTCAGCACCAGCGAAACTATGCTACTTGAAACGTTGGTAATGACACAACTTGGAAAACTGTTCGAAGCCTTGCAATAAAACCGTACTAAGGTAAACGCGGTAGGTTACATAAATATGTCAAAGTAACACACTTTGACAGTGCAACGAGGCGTGCCGACGTTTCTTGCGAACGCACACATCTGAAAGAACACAAGCAACTGCGCACAGACGAACAGATCTGAAAGATGATCAAACGGCAAATCGGATTACAATGAACCAAGTCGTCGACTATTCCACCAACGGAAACGAAAAAAAACCTGTAGTATGTACGGAACTATGTTCATAGGTGTGTAAGTACGACTGTATGTCCGTATGTCCGTACGTCCGTATGTCCTTATGTCCCTATGCATGTATATATGTATGTATGTATGTACGTATGTTCGTATGTTCGTATGTTCGTATGTTCGTATGTTCGTATGTTCGTATGTTCGTATATATAGTATGTATGTATATATATGTATGTTCGTATATATGTATGTATGTATATGTATATATATATATATATATATATATATATATATATATATATAATATATATATATATATATATATATATATATATATTAGGTATGTATACATGGTAATATATGACTACTATTATCTATTAATATATGTATATTTTTCTGTCTCCCTTTCTTTCTCTCTATCTTTCTGTTTTCTCTCTCCTTTTCTTTCATTATTTGTCCCCCGTATCTCTCTAATCCTTATTAATTACAAAGATATCATGTGCATATATATATATATATATATATATATATATATATATATATATATATATATATATATATATTATATTATATATATATTATATATATATATATATATATATATATATATATATATATATATATATATATATATATATATATATATATATATATATATATATATATATATTATATATATATATATATATATATATATATAAATATATATAATATATATATATGTAATATATATGCAAGTGTACTTAGAGAGATACGGGGGACAAATAATGAAAGAAAAGGAGAGAGAAAACAGAAAGATAGAGAGAAAGAAAGGGAGACAGAAAAATATACATATATTAATATCGATAAAATAAAGATACATAAAAGTAATGTTTTTTTGACTGATGATTGAATTTGCGGGTACTCTTTTGTATTTTGCATATTTATTCGCGTTCATACTGTTAAACAAAATGGTATACTTTGATATACAGGTTTGCCAGATTAGGTATCCGCCGCACATATAGTTTAGATATGTAGAATATCGTTTTAGTGTGCAATCTCCTTCGGTCTGGAACATTCGGCCCATAGTAGGAGGCTTGCTTGGTTAAACTGTGATTCACCGCAAGGTGTTATATATGATGAAGTTAGAAATAATCCGCTTGTCGTCGCTACTGTAAATGGTACAACTGCATCATTAAACAATTTATACGTTTCAGTGGTGTTCTAGTGTTGCAGCTATTGTATATACATGTAATACAGATTTATATTACGAAGTATGACCGCTGTAGGTGGTTGCTTTTATGGACATTGGTACATATAATGACTACATATTCCTTAATTTATAAATTCATGTTATCGTGAGTGCTGCAAGCCATCTAGCGAGTCTCACGTGGCAGAGGACACATCGAACAGATGCTGCAATTGTTTACAACTCGTCGTAGATTTAATGAGTAATCTTGAAAACTAATAGTCACAGTAATTGGGGAGCGGTGGTCGCGCGGTACAGCGCCCGACTGCCAATCGAGGGGACGGTGACTCAATCCCACCTGCCGCCGATTTCCTACGTTCTATCATATAAGGTAATGTGGTAAAGGACCGTACAATGGGAGATGTGGGGTGTGAAACGAGAAGCTGATAATTTTTTTGCAACGTCTTGGGTTGTTACAGTAGGACCACGTCGTGAAGATCTATGGGTAAGGACAACTTGGCAACAGGCAGGTCATAACATGTAGTCAGGCAATGTCCATTAGATGCTGAGATCGTATCTCACCGGAACTGATAGGTGGTTATCCAATCTTGTATTCTACGTTATTTGTATTCAACGTTAACCAAGTTAACTAAACTAATTTTGCGAAACAACTAATGCTATTTCTTCTGTCATATAAGACAACATTCTGGTCTTGTAATAACACGACATTTGTATCCCTGTCTAATGTTAAAATGCTGCCAGAATCACAACATTATTTTGTATTCTACGTTATCAGCAAATGTGATTACTGAAACATGAATACGTATACCTGTGCTAGGAAACGTTACATATGTGCTGCAATACTTTGTAACATGTTGAGTATGTGTTCAGGTAATCTTATATTTAACAATATCTTTCAATAGATCAATGATAAGATTATTACATTCGTATGTATTCTACGTTATCCGCATGCTGCAGTGTACACTTTAATTTGTCATGATAATTACGCTACTTCATCAAGACATTTCACTTGTTGATGTTTCCATAAATGCTCCAGATGTCAAAATAAATGTTAAGTGATATAATATATTGTGCATTGTATCATTGTTGAGGATTGAATGAATACAATATCACGATTTAGTTGCTTAATATCATTCTTTATGCATGCATTTAACACAAATGTCTGAACCATTTTAATAACAATCATATCAAGGTATTATGTATTAACTAGCCCCCAAATCCATTATGTTTTCATTATATTACATATGTAAAACGTATCTATATTGCGCATGAACAATCAGAAATGTTTGTATTCTACGTTATCCACGGACGTCCTTTGGGGAAAGCCACGCCAGCAACCACATAGTTTGTCGAGACGATGACTATTTTGATCACAATGGAAGACAAAAGCATTTACGTGGCCTACTTGATTCAATAATTGTGGCTTTTGGAAAACGGACAACTTTTGCAACTATACATTGTTCTGCATCTTAAAAACAAGCTCACATTTTGCAAAAAAGAAATCTCATATTAAAAATAATCTGAACCAGAATAAGTTCCACCTACTTCATAACCATGATATCACCTTGCATTACGCGCATTGTTCATTTATTAATTATTATTTTTTACGTATATCCACGTATATTTAGTATGACCAGGTGGCGGATAACATACAATACATTGGGGAAAAAAGACGGAAAATCATCCTGGTTTGACAGGTTGGCGCAATAAAACAAGGATAGATTGGATGAGAAAAACGGTTGTTCCTAGAATTTCAACATAATATACATTCACATGGAAGCAAATATTTTCAAATATATTGAAATACAATGTTTCCCAGTTAAAAAAATTCCTGGAGACGTTTTCAGTGTTTTCAACCTTATGCCTACCGGAGCGTGTCAGTCGTGTGGCTGCATTGTTCTAGACTCATTACAACCGAGCTGTCTGAGATCTAACGGTAACTTGTGCAAGCGTATGTTGCAGTACTCCACACAAGAGGTGACAATTGCTTTGACAGCACTTCTAGCGGTATGGGCACCGTATTGATGATAGTGTGTACATTATACTCGATACTTGCAAGACACGAAGCAGTCACGTGATGTATCGTTGCCGAATGTGAATTTCACATTTCGTAAGCAGTCTGCTGGTGAAATGTTGTCGTGTCCAATGGCCGTAAGACACATTCTGTACTTATATTGTACAATTCAGTTATGTATTTCCAATTATACACAACATAATTTTAGATTATGTTGTGATGTAAAGATGGTCATCCAGTTGTTCACCATTTAGCTTCAGCATGGACAGCACCATAAATTGGCTAAAGCAGAACATGACACGCCTCGGTGTTTCCTCTTGGTCGTCAGGTACAGCTGGATTATACTAAGGTCATCGGCATACTCGTGGTACTGTATTCCATGTCTTTTGCTGGATTGCGCTGCGATGTAGTGTCGTATAGAGTGTCAGTCATGTCAAAAGCAGCTGATAAATCGCTATAATTAACATTGTATGCTAGCTGGCACCCACGTTTGACTTGTTGGAATTACTGCCGTAGCTAGACCAGTTGATGAATAGTCTCGCTTAACCGACTGTCTGTCGGCTGGGTAACTAAGCCGAGAAAACAGTCTGGTGACTTTGCCGGCCTTTTAATAGTATCCGTGTGGGGCTAAACAATACTGCCATCTCACGGATACTGGTTAATCCTGCCCTAATGCATATTTTATAAACAACTGCAAATTTGTATTATGATCTAGTTTTGTGGTAATATAAGTTCAATGTTGACTACGTTTCATAGGATATCATTATCTTGTAAACAGTATATCGTTATTTTTATTTCATAGTTGGCCTGATAGCCAATCAACGTCTCTACCGTAATCTGGGGGTAAGGCCACCCTGACGGTTACAACGGCAGCTAATTAAACCCCAGGCAGAATTGAGGGGCTGAAAAGTGCTGCCACCTCACGGAGCCTGGGTAATCGAGGCTAGTTGATGAATAGTGCAAGTGTCGATGGCTTAGTGTTGTTGTATCATATTTAACCAGACACAGCTACAGCCACTTCACACTGTAACCGACGTATGACGGTCGATTTGCCAGCTAGTCGGGAATACCATTTGTTCTGTTTCTCATAAAGCTGATCACAGTTTTAGCAATGTAACGTCGTAATGCCGTTAGAAACTGTTCACCGTGGGGTTGTTTCCCCCTTTACGGTTTCCGTCAATGTATACTTTTGCTTAACGCATGTGTTTTCTGTCGATACACAATTATGCAATACATTGTATCAGTATACATTCAAGCAGCTGATTGTACGATAGGCTTTTAATTGTACTTGGATGCTTATCATATGCTTTACTACCGTATATCTTTCAATGTACAATCAGCCGAGCACACACTACAAGTAAGGGCCAGGCAATCCACTTTAAAATAACCGATCTGGATTGCCAGATTACCATTACAAGGTATTTTGTGTCATATTTACCAACCGCAAACAGAGCCAGGCCCAGATGTAGTTAATTATGGATTATTAGGGGCACACGTCATTAAGGGCGCAGGCACGCAAAATCACATATGTACTACCATGCTTATAACCAGTGTGTTCTCTCAATCATGATGTTGAAATATAAATGTACGATAAACACATCTCATAAACAATCGCAATATAATTTAACTCTTGCACAGAGCAACCACAGAGGCGCAACCTCCTGATGACACTTACGTTGAAAACACGGCTGCAATGTTTAAATGGTGTTTGTTTTGAACTCCCTACACCGCCTGTTACGCTTGTGTCACCGACGCCACTCGACTGGTTTAACGTAAAAACGTAGCCTGTTTTTTAGGGTCGTTACTACTCAGTAGAGTAGAAGCAAACACGCAACTGTTCTCCTTAATTATACATTTTTTAAACGAAGGCGGGCTCAACGCGAATATACATAAATAAAATGTATGTTTTTCCACAAGGCAGTTGTGTAAGCCGGACGTTTTACACATGGTGTGTTTTCATGGCATGCGTGCGTGTGTGGTGATTCCATACCTAATTGAATAGAGTCTTTGTTCTCGTTTCTCACCATCATTACAAACAGTTGCACTGGCTTCCGGTTATATGTAGAATCAAATCCAAATTAGCTTCTGTAACATTTTGTGCCCTTGCTACTCAACGACAATCTATTTTGGTTGGCCTCTTGTATGTGTCTAATATCCACAGGGCGCTTGGAACGTTTGTTTCCTAACAAGTGTTTGTTTATGGGTCTAGGCTCGGGTTTGGAGTCAGTTCCTGAGAATACATGCTATAAAAGTTTATTATGACAGGCTATTGCTATTGTTATTATTATCAGTATTAATGTATGACGAATATACATTCATCAATCTGGAAAAGTCTTCAACACCATTTCAAGCCGTATTGCATTTAAATAGTATAAATAATAGTTCTCACAAATAACAGAAACACAATTGAACATAAATAATATATTTATTGCGAGGACTGTGACAATTGACGTTTGTTCGTTTTGCGAGGTCGCTTACTATGACAAACTTAGTGAGGCTGCACATTTGATGATTCAGGATTCTGGCATATTTGGTGATTGAGGATTCTGTCGCGTCGTACAGACTGATTCGTGAGACGTCGCGTTTAATCGCAGCACTCGCACACGCCGTAGATGTGGTTGCTGCAGTAGCAGATGGCGCAGTGCATGCAGATCTTCTTGCATTTTTGGTACTGGCATAGCGCGGCGCACACAACTGGAGCTGCACAAAACATAATTGACTTTTAAAACAGGATCCACACGATACGTTTTCAACACGTTCATGCAATATTCGACATGCAGCTTGCGATAAGCTTTTCACAATGCGCAGTACTACCTTGACATTCAGAAACAAGACCCATAGCTAATCCGATGTGAAAATGTACACATTACGTCGCGCGCATCTAGTTAAAAAGCATCAACAATCTGCTTTATAAAAAACTGCGTATTTATAAATACTATAAGAAGTACTTTGTCGTTACAACAATAATCACTTTGCAGCCGTAATTCCAAAAAAACGACATTCCCCTGAGCAAACGTCGCAGTAAAAGCTCTAATTGATAAATCACTCGAATTGAATTATTGAACTCTTGTGAAGTATTTGGCGGCATAGTTCGGACGTAAAGACATTTTCCATTCACACACCTTTGCCCCGTCTGACCTCGCGGCCAGCGGCCTCCTCCTCCTCCTCGGCGTAAGCCTGAGGCATGACGAGGGCGAAGATGCAAACAGCAGCGAAGAAGACAACGACCTTCATTCTGCTGAATATCTGCGTGTTACAAAAATATCCATACAAATCAATAGTTATATATCCAGTTGCTTACAAAGGTCTTGATATGTAAAATATAATTATTCTAAGCCATCACCGAATATGTTGAGTAAACACATCGTAGAACGTACACAATTGTGTGTGTTGACCTCTTTATAGGTAGTTGTACGATGATGTAGTAAATCAATGCGCGCAGCCTGAAATATCATTATACAAACGACTGTAACAAGTTATGAAAATGTCGTGAATATTTTACTATTATGCTATACGCTACACATAATAGTTATACTGTTTCTGGGAAATGTCGACTGTTGTCGTTGCAGTTGCAGCTGCTACGGCTGTTGATTATATTTACTGCTATGAAATATGCACATTGCCACCAAACAAACCTCCCATTTACATTATCGAGGTAAAAATGAAATCTTACCGTTTTTAACTATTTAGTATTGGTAAGAATATGCAAATATTCGTACATAACAATGTAATTATATTTATTTAGTTGTCTGCTTATTTGTCTCAGTACTTTAACGTTTTTGTCCTTACTCACCAAACAGCCAAGACGTGATCTCTCTCGTTCCAGGAATGATGCAGAGAAAGAAGATCTTTAAAATATATACATGCCTACGCAGCCAGGCTGTGGCAGTAAAGTTTTTTATTTTTCGCAAAGTCGTGCAAGGCGTGTCAGGCGCCATCAGCGCTAGTGGGTGTCTGTCGCCGAGGTAGGACACGCATGGGGACACTAATTATGATCGAGGCAGTGTGTTTGTGTGTGTGTGTGTGTGTGTGTGTGTGTGTGTGTGTGTGTGTGTGTGTGTGTGTGTGTGTGTGTGTGTGTGTGTGTGTGTCTGTGTGTGTGTTTGTGTGTGTGTGTGTGTGTGTGTGTGTGTGTGTGTGTATGTGTGTGTGTTATGTGTGTGTGTGTGTGTGTGTGTGTGTGTGTGTGTGTGTGTGTGTGTGTGTGTGTGTGTGTGTGTATTAGTATGTGTATGTGTGTATGTGTATGTGTGTATGCGTGTGTGTATATATGTATGTGCATGTATGTATGTGTGTATGTATGTGTGTGTGTGTGTGTGTGTGTGTGTGTGTGTATGTGTGTGTATGTGTGTGTATATGTGTATGTGTGTGTATGTGTGTATGTGTGTGTGTATGTGTGTGTATGTGTGCGTATGTGTGTATGTGTGTGTATGTGTGTATGTGTGTGCATGTGTGTGTATGTGTGTGTATGTGTGTATGTGTGTGAATGTGTGTGTATGTGTGTGTGTGTATGTGTGTGTGTATATGTGTGTGTATGTGTGTGTATGTGTGTATGGGTGTGTATATGTGTATGTGTGTATATGTATGTATGTGTGTGTATTTGTGTATGTGTGTATGTGTGTATGTGTGTATGTGTGTGTATGTGTGTGTATGTGTGTGTATGTGTGTGTATGTATGTGTGTATGTGTGTATGTGTGTATTGTGTGTATGTGTGTATGTGTGTATGTGTGTATGTGTGTATGTGTGTATGTGTGTGTATGTGTGGGTATGTGTGTGTATGTGTGTGTATGTGTGTGTATGTGTGTGTATATGTGTATGTGTGTATATGTATGTGTATGTATGTGTGTGTATGTGTGTATGTGTGTGTATATGTGTATGTTTGTGTATAAGTCTGTGTGTATGTGTGTGTGAGTGGACGTGTGTGTGATGTGCGCGAAATTGTGAATATGTGTGTCTGTATGCGTGCATGTGTATGTATGTGCACGCGCGTGTGCACGCATGTGTGGGTGCCTGTTTCTACGTTGCCTTTGCGCTTGCGTTTGCAGTGGCGTGTGCGTGCGTGCCTGTATACGTCTACGTGAGGTTTTTTAGGGAAATAAAAAATTACCTATTTTGAAAATATTAAAGGATGACTTCATCGTAAAAATGAAGCCAATCGATTATATAATTAATTGTGGAGTAGTATGGAGTCAACTATCCTTGCTGCCGTCATAAATGTTTTTTAACGCACGCACGGATGAACCTACACACGCACAATCGCATGCCCACACGCGCTTAACAGTATATGCATGTTAACTACAATCTCTCAGGCAAGGTGACACAAACACACATAAACAAACACAGAAAGACAAACATACCCACCCTCCTTCGGATAATGGCACCGTTATGACATTTAAGCAATGACATATTAACACAAAGTGATTAAAAACCAATATTCCTCGCATCGGTACGCCTTTCGCACACCGTTAACGACCGCGACGTCAGAGTGTATGCTGTGTTACCCTGGCACATATAACCACGCCTGCTTGATTCACACACACTGCCTTTATTTCAGTGTGTTGGCTTTGGTTGTCGCAAGAGGCAATTGTTTTTCTAACAAAGTGAGTGAAATTGTAACATGTGACAGCACGTCGTGATGAGATTTGTAGCTTTTCTGTTTGACATTTTGTAATTTAAATAAAAAACAATATTTCCATGTAGCAGCGGCGGTGGCAACGGTAAAAACAGCAGCAGATGCAATAACAATCTTGCAACGCGTGCACACACGCAAACTTGCAAGCACGCAGGCACGCGGGCACGCAGGCACGCAGGTACGCATACATCCACACATACACTTATAATGTAACCCTCCTGCTTGGGATATAATTGCTTGGGATATATTCTAAAGGTGTCGTCACTGCATAATCGGAACAGCAGTTACACTTGGTTTGTACTGCAGTTTCACGGGTCAAGTTCTTTTTAACATTACTTGAAGTTTGCTTGTTCGAACCACCAGTGTCGCAAGTGGGACGATGTAGAACACGTTTAAAGAACTGTTGAGATTCATGTGATTTCTACACAGCTTCAGAGGACAGTGAAAGCAATGGACAACGTTCTTTTAAGCATGAACAAATATGACATACTACTGATTGTTGTACAGAAAAAGTTTGAAAAGTATTGCTTTGTACCTAACTGGATACAATATATCATGACATTAAAAACAGTATACCTGCGTGTGCGTGTGCGTGTGCGTGTGCGTGTGCGTGTGCGTGTGCGTGTGCGTGTGCGTGTGCGTGTGCGTGTGCGTGCGTGCGTGTGCGTGTGCGTGTGCGTGTGCGTGTGCGTGTGCGTGTGCGTGTGCGTGTGCGTGTGCGTGTGCGTGTGCGTGTGCGTGTGCGTGTGCGTGTGCGTGTGCGTGTGCGTGTGCGTGTGCGTGTGCGTGTGCGTGTGCGTGTGCGTGTGCGTGTGCGTGTGCGTGTGCGTGTGCGTGTGCGTGTGCGTGTGCGTGTGCGTGTGCGTGTGCGTGTGCGTGTGCGTGTGCGTGTGCGTGTGCGTGTGCGTGTGCGTGTGCGTGTGCGTGTGCGTGTGCGTGTGCGTGTGCGTGTGCGTGTGCGTGTGCGTGTGCGTGTGCGTGTGCGTGTGCGTGTGCGTGTGCGTGTGCGTGTGCGTGTGCGTGTGCGTGTGCGTGTCGTGTCGTGTGCGTGTGCGTGTGCGTGTGCGTGTGCGTGTGCGTGTGCGTGTGCGTGTGCGTGTGCGTGTGCGTGTGCGTGTGCGTGTGCGTGTGCGTGTGCGTGTGCGTGTGCGTGTGCGTGTGTGTGATAGGATATGTGCGTGTGCTTTGTATCATTACACGGTCAGCAATGTGAATAATGAGCGAATGCAACACACCTTGTGTTGCTGAGATTGGCAACAACGTATACATGATTGCACGAGAACACCTTTAATGTGCATATTTGATAACATAAAAATACAACAAATTAACTCCATTTGAGCGACGAGTTCGTCGCATGTCGCGTTTAATCGCAGCAACTGCAGTGGCCGTAGACGCCGTTACTACAGAAGCAGATGGCGCAGTGCATACACAGCTTCTTGCACGACTTGTATTGGCACAGCGCTATGCACACCGTGGGAACTACGGGCAGAAACAATCACCAGGCAGTTAGACCTACTAACTGCCGTCGTATCCGTTGAATGAAGGTCTAATCATGCATAAACTAGTCTTTAGATCAAGGCGTTGCTTATTGAGAATGACCGAGTGCGTGAATGCATGAATGAATGGATGCATGACTACGGATGGATGAATGGCAGGATGACTGAATGATTGAATGACTGACAGAATAACTGACTGACTGAATGAACTAATGGCCGAATGGCCGAATGGCCGAATGGCCGAAAGACCGAAACGCCGAAAGACCGAAAGACCGAAAGACCGAAAGACCGAAAGACCGAAAGACCGAAAGACCGAAAGACTGAATGATCGAACGAACGATGGAACGTCTGAACAAAGGAGCGACGGAGCGACTGACTGAAATACCGAACGAATGACTGAGCGACTGATTGACTGTCTGACTGACTGACTGACTGACTGCACGAACAAACGAATGACCGATCGAACGGAGAGAGAGGGAGAGGGAGAGGGAGAGGGAGAGGGAGAGGGAGAGGGAGAGGGAGAGGGAGAGGGAGAGGGAGAGGGAGAGGGAGAGGGAGAGGGAGAGGGAGAGGGAGAGGGAGAGAGAGGTAAGGGAACATCATTTGACGGAAATCATTCTGCTGCAGCGGTGTACTGCATGCACCACCATTACATAAAGTATTAACAGTCACACACCTTTGCCATATCTAGCCTTGCGAAGACTTGGTTCGTCGACGTTCTCTCCAGCGTTCGTCTGAGGCATGACGAGAATGAAGAAGCAAACAGCAGCGTAGAAGACGACGACCTTCATTCTTAATATTATTTCCTGTCTAAAACAATACACAAAAGTGCAACAATTGTTGTAGCTACTAAACAAGTGGAATATTCGAACACTTTGCATAGTTATACAGTTTAGTAGCTTGCTATTACTAAAATGATGTTTAAGAAGTATGAACAATGATCTAACATCATTACATTACACACACTGCTTATGCTATTTATACAGCAGATCCGACAACGATTAGTGTTCGGTTTGTTACTTCAGTTGGCCAGAGTTATTTACACAAGTTATGTTTAATGTTAAACCAAGAGTTATTTACACAAGTTATGTTTAATGTTAAACCAAGAGTTATTTACACAAGTTATGTTTAATGTTAAACCAAGAGTTATTTACACTAATTATGTTTAATGTTAAACCAAGAGTTATTTACACAAGTTATGTTTAATGTTAAACCAAGAGTTATTTACACAAGTTATGTTTAATGTTAAACCAAGAGTTATTTACACAAGTTATGTTTAATGTTAAACCAAGAGTTATTTACACTAATTATGTTTAATGTTAAACCAAGAGTTATTTACACAAGTTATGTTTAATGTTAAACCAAGAGTTATTTACACAAGTTATGTTTAATGTTAAACCAAGAGTTATTTACACAAGTTATGTTTAATGTTAAACCAAGAGTTATTTACACTAATTATGTTTAATGTTAAACCAAGAGTTATTTACACAAGTTATGTTTAATGTTAAACCAAGAGTTATTTACACAAGTTATGTTTAATGTTAAACCAAGAGTTATTTACACAAGTTATGTTTAATGTTAAACCAAGAGTTATTTACACTAATTATGTTTAATGTTAAACCAAGAGTTATTTACACAAGTTATGTTTAATGTTAAACCAAGAGTTATTTACACAAGTTATGTTTAATGTTAAACCAAGAGTTATTTACACTAATTATGTTTAATGTTAAACCAAGAGTTATTTACACAAGTTATGTTTAATGTTAAACCAAGAGTTATTTACACAAGTTATGTTTAATGTTAAACCAAGAGTTATTTACACAAGTTATGTTTAATGTTAAACCAAGAGTTATTTACACAAGTTATGTTTAATGTTAAACCAAGAGTTATTTACACAAGTTATGTTTAATGTTAAACCAAGAGTTATTTACACTAGTTATGTTTAATGTTAAACCAAGAGTTATTTACACAAGTTATGTTTAATGTTAAACCAAGAGTTATTTACACAAGTTATGTTTAATGTTAAACCAAGAGTTATTTACACAAGTTATGTTTAATGTTAAACCAAGAGTTATTTACACAAGTTATGTTTAATGTTAAACCAAGAGTTATTTACACAAGTTATGTTTAATGTTAAACCAAGAGTTATTTACACAAGTTATGTTTAATGTTAAACCAAGAGTTATTTACACAAGTTATGTTTAATGTTAAACCAAGAGTTATTTACACAAGTTATGTTTAATGTTAAACCAAGAGTTATTTACACAAGTTATGTTTAATGTTAAACCAAGAGTTATTTACACAAGTTATGTTTAATGTTAAACCAAGAGTTATTTACACAAGTTATGTTTAATGTTAAACCAAGAGTTATTTACACAAGTTATGTTTAATGTTAAACCAAGAGTTATTTACACAAGTTATGTTTAATGTTAAACCAAGAGTTATTTACACAAGTTATGTTTAATGTTAAACCAAGAGTTATTTACACAAGTTATGTTTAATGTTAAACCAAGAGTTATTTACACAAGTTATGTTTAATGTTAAACCAAGAGTTATTTACACAAGTTATGTTTAATGTTAAACCAAGAGTTATTTACACAAGTTATGTTTAATGTTAAACCAAGAGTTATTTACACTAATTATGTTTAATGTTAAACCAAGAGTTATTTACACTAACTATGTTTAATGTTAAACCAAGAGTTATTTACACTAATTATGTTTAATGTTAAACCAAGAGTTATTTACAATAACTATGTTTAATGTTAAACCATAGAAAAGGGGTTCGTATTTTTACAAAGTAAAGCTACTCACCGCCTAATACGACGCCTTGGCAGCGATCTCTCACGTAGAATAATTTTTATAAAATAGCCGCTGATTGGTGATATTCCCTTTAAATACGCTACAAAACTATAACGTATCGGGCGAGATGCAATAAAAAACAAAACAATTGTCACTGGGTGCGTTCCCGAAACCAATAACCCCAAACACGTATGTCTCCATTAATGTCACTGATATGAAATTCACGTTCAAGACAGGTCAAGTGAAGTAGTAAAAGCATTCCGCCCTCGGGCGTCGTTGTTTCTTTGCTTCTTTGCCGCTGTGTAGTGCGTTCGCTCGAGCAATAGTCACTGCACACGCATCGGCCTTTTCAATAGTAAGATTTGCCGTCATTGAAGGAAATTTAAATTCCTTGTGTTTTATGTCATTCCTACGCATAAACACTTGTTCGTTTCTCCTGCGCGTCAATCTGGCATATTCTGTACACGATACACCAGTGAGATTGATATTTCGATACATTTACTTGTTTATTATAACATAATCATGATCAATTATACTACGCTCTTACATTTTCTAACTTATGACCTTATTTTTATTTATCTACTCATATTTATAATATATTTATATTTAAAGACTGTTTATATATATATATATATATATATATATATATATATTGTATTCTCCACCAGGTGTATATATATATAATATATATATATATATATACATATATATGTATATATATATATATATACACTGACTTGTATATAATAATATATATACAGGGTTCTAATATATATATATATATATATATATATATATATATATATATATATATATATATATATATATATATATATATATATATATATATATATAGTTGAAACGTGCACTGGTGAGGAAGGCAATTAATATTGCGTAGACTGAGTTGGAGCTTCAACGCCATTCCGCTGTTAGATCATATCATTGGATAACAGGAAGAGTGTTGTGAATTATATTTTAAGGCAAAGCAAAAGCATTTTGATATACACCAGGAACCTCAATTATACCTCGTCAAAACCCACCTCTTTAGGCTCTATAAAAAATCTCAACCTTTCCCGACTCTCTGCTAAAAGCCCAGCGAAATTCACGGGGCAGCTGCTCGTTTGCCGCCTTGTCCTCCTGCGCTTATGGAAAATATGTTCCAGTGACATAAAATACAAATTCAACCCCTACATTACGATGCATACTGAGATGATTATATATAACACAATGTCAAAGGCCGAATCCAAAAAGGCTACCAGAAGTGAAGACGCCTTCTCAGTGGTGTGTCTAGATTCTTTTTTATATGAACTTTAAGACCCGACACCATGCGAGTAGTGCGTCACATATGCACACACCTTGTGATATATATCTTTGTTTTTGTCTCGATACGAATAGGAAATGAATGGACAGAGTCTCTTTTTGTCGGTATCGCAAACGAACTTCAACATTTGCATGCAGGAGTATGTCGTGTTACTGTAAGACCTGTAAAATCCCGAACCCCAGGAATAAATCGCTTCGGGTGGTACACAACGAAAGGTGTCCAAATTGTCTTCACACCTTCGTGGGCGAAATGAACATGTCACTCGGGCCAGACTCGACGAAGATACCGACAGGCAAATCATATTAATTTTAGGAAAACAACTAATTGTATTTCCATATAAAACATTATTTTTGGCCGTTTAAAACTAGCATTTTGATAAGAACTATAGCCATAAAATAATATTTACTCTTACCGCAGTGGCCTGTAATAGAATACTTCGAGGTATTCCCTCACTAGGTTTTTGTCACGCTACATCGGCTGATCTATTTCACGGGTCCAGCCGTGTCAACGTAGGCTTGACATATGGTGCAAGTTGCACGGTTGAATGAATCAGCGGCGTTGTGCCGCTGGCGCAAAAGGTTCTATCCGGTGTAAACACGACTGTGGCGTCGTCCGTTACACCATCCCCGAGGCTCGTCAAAAAAGTCCAGTCGTGTCAACGAATGCTTCCAGTAGAAGTCGAGTTCATTTTGGTATGTATATGCTAGGGTGTGACGTGTAAAATACACTGAATGGTCGAAGGCGTAGACGTCTAATAATATTCATATAACACTCAGCTTTATTGTAATTTTGTGTGTGGGCCTGTCACCTCTGCTGTATGTAGTGATGTGTTAAATCCATGGAACTTACCGCTAAACACATAGTTTTTGCCCTGCACTGAATTCGCTACTATATGTTAATAACAGTGTGAAATAAAATGTGTTTTTCTTACGTAGTATAATGGTAACCGTTATATTTTGATAACACACACAACCTTGGAGGGCCAATAATTTTATTGACAACACTTGATGACACTTGCGATAGTGTTATTAATGGTATATTCTTCCGCTAGATTAGCTACCGTAGTATTTATTTTGAAGGTGTATTACGCAGTGTGAAATAGTATACAGTCCTACTGCGTCGTTGATACGGGTTCGTCGAATGTCATGTTTAGTCACAGCACTTGCACTGCCCGTCGATACCGTTGCTGCAGTAGCAGATGGCGCAATGCATGCAGAGCTTCTTGCACGGGTTGTATTGGCACTTGGCAGCGCAAACGACCGGAGCTGGAAACATATGAGACACAGTTATGCCAGACTTTATGCGAGTGACTGTTTTCAAATAATGAGAACAAATCATAATTCAGTTTATGAAGAAGGCTGGTGACCAAAAACGTAGCGATATTATAAACCGTTATGTGACAATTAAAATTAAGCTTAGTCAAAGTACAAAAAGTTGTGATAACGTTGCAACGTCGTACCTTTGGACCCTCTGACCTCGCGGACAACGGCCTCCTCCTCCTCCTCGGCGTACGCCTGAGGTATGACGAGGGCGAAGATGCAAACAGCAGCAAAGAAGACGGCGACCTTCATTCTGATGGTGGTATACCTAAAACACACGATGAAAATATGTTAGGGCTCAGTAACTTACAACTATAAGTGATATACCACATAATAATAATAATAATAATAATGACATGTTATATAGCGCCAGTATATGTAATATTGGTATTATGTCATTATATTTATATTGAACCGTTTTGCATCACATGATCGGCTAGACGGAAACAATGTAGACTCTCGTAGAATAATCCGTACCTTCTTGATAATAATAACTGCAATAATACTACATAAAACGCATTTAAATTGATAAATACAATTAATTAATTTGAAAGTCAATGCGACACCGTGTTGAGACCGGAAGCACCGTCATTGTTGGGTCACGGCCTACCTCGGAGTTGTGTAACAGTTCTGAATGACAGCATATAGTAATTTGAATTAATATTGAATAATAAAACAGTTTCGTCTTCATTAAAACATACCGGGCCGACAGTATATTGCAGTTAACATAATCGATACCGTATAAGATAATCTCAGAAGAAAATCAAACAGAAAAGACCTTGTAAATATTCATACAGTCAGGTCTCGTTTAACCGTTCTGCAATAATCCGGTTGTTTCGCGATCCTCACGTTATGTTTGGTAACCATATTGACTACCATGCGTAATAAATTGTCTCGCTAATCTGCACGTTTCGTATATCCGACAAAAACATATGGAACCAACGTGTGCCAATAAACGAGACGTGATTGTATTACTACTTTTATTCTAAAATCTCCGTTGTGTCGGAATACAGACTGCCTACTTTAACACTTTACGTATTTCACATTCTACCGAAACCTACTTACTTACCGATTGCCAACAGCGTTCAAAACGTGATCGTGCAAGTTGATCATGCAGCAGTGACTCAGCCAGAGGAGATTGCGCGTTTAAATAAGACTGTTCGATGGTATCCTTTTTAAGAAGTATTTCCCCCGGGAAATGGCTTTGTCGCGACCGTTTTGATATATAATGGCATGACAGTTGCGAGCTTTTACACATGGATAACGCAAATACATTGGACGACATCGGAGTGCTTCTACATAAAACTAATTGACGGTATCCATTTAAAGAAATGTTTTCCCCCGGAAAACGCCCAAAGACAGCATCTCTACTGGGTGTTTCGCCGTTTGCGTTTGACAAGACCATTCAACATGTAATAGCATGACGGTTAGTAGTTTTTTGACGTAAATAACGCAAACATGACGTCAAAACGGTTTTTCTCTTCGTTTTGTGTTTCTACTGGAGCTATATATGTGTGGAATACACGCACAAACTACATATCAAGAGGCGACGTTCTAAACTGAAAAAATTATCTCGTTGCAAAAGTGTTTAATCTATCTCCACGCTGTTATTGTTTGAGCGTCTTTTTCCTTTATCCCGAAGCCTGATTTGAATCCAGGACAAAATCCTCTCGGAAAAATACCCTCCAGACAAAATCCCCTTATTAACGTTTAAATTCTTTTTTATCCCTCAGACAAAACCCTAACCCAACACCTAACCCTGACCCCAATACTCAACCCTGACTCAAACACCGAACCTTAAACCCAACACCTAACCCAAACCCCAACACCTAATCCTAACCCTAAACCCAATACCTAACCCTAACCCCAACATCCAACACCTAAGTGAATTAAAGGGGTTTTGTCCGAGGGGATTTTGACTGGGAGGATTCTATCCGGAGGGGATTCTCTCCGGAGGGGATTTTGTCCGAGGAGATTTTGACTGAGACGATTATGTCCGTAGGGGATCCTGTCCAGTTACCGCCTGGTTTAGTGTTCTTGAATGGTGACATTATAACAACACGTCCAATATACCCCCACCTAGTTTCAAATTTGTTTATGTTATTTCATGTTTAGGTATATCTTCTTCTTCTTTCGCTTTTTCCCACTAGGTAGGGTCAGCGGCCCAAATTCTTGATTTTCAGAATGTTCGGTCCTGTGCAGTGTCTGCATATCACTTCGGACACAATCCATCCATCTCCCTCTTGGTCTCCCCCTTGGTCTTTTTCCTGGCACTCTCATGTCATATATTTTCCTGGCACTCTCATGTCATATTTATATATCCCATACTGATATTCATATTTGTTGCTTTGCATCCATCAAACAAATGTTATGACATGGATTAAGCTCATGTAGCAAATTGTACATATGTAGGAGTTTAGTCACGATACTGCGGGTTCGTCTTCGAGGAGGGAAACATGTTGAACAACGAGGATATATTCAATTGTGTCACTGGGAATGTCTCGAACAAAAGACCTACAGAAAACAACATAACCACATTAGCTGTGACTTAAGAACAAATACATATGTAATAATAGTATTAGTCAAACGAGAATTCTTTTTAAAATAATACTAAGATATTGTATAACTATACGTTTCATATAGGTATGGGTTAATTATCCTTATTAGTCGAAGCAACGTCTGGCTTTACCGGTATACATCTAAATAACTACCGACATGAAATCCTTTCTACACTGTTCATTTATGGAATTCTAATAATGTTCTAAACGGCTTCAACATTTGTTCAATGGACAAGCATTTTACCATGTCATTCATACGCAGCGACTGACGAGACCCTGATGCCTGTGTCGCCGTCGTTTACACTAAAGGCTTTCACAAACATTTGACGTGTTGTGATAGCGTGACACGTTTTTACTCTTGGACATAAAGAACTACTATTTACGCAGCGTGCATGTTCGTGGTTGTTGACATAAATTTAGGTTTTGTTGTACCACGAATGGGTACTGAACACGCAAAGGGTATGCTAGTCGTTCTCTAACTGGAAGTCCCGAGGCTGCGTGGGTCGTTTAGACACTACAGGGGGTTGCCTCCATACCTGTAATTGTAAGCTGCGAACACAAAAGTGAACAGTTAACTACATGCGATAGATTAGGTATGCAAGTAACGATGGCGGCATCACTGACTGTCAAGTCTTCACTGACTGTCATGTCATTACTGACTGTCATGTCATCACTGACTGTCATGTATTCACTGACTGTCATGTATTCACTGACTGTCATGTATTCACTGACTGTCATGTCATCACTGACTGTCATGTCATGTCATCACTGACTGTCATGTCATGTCATCACTGACTGTCATGTCTTCACTGACTGTCATGTCATTACTGACTATCATGTCATCACTGACTGTCATGTCATCACTGACTGTCATGTCTTCACTGACTGTCATGTCATTACTGACTGTCATGTCATCACTGACTGTCATGTCATCACTGACTGTCATGTCTTCACTGACTGTCATGTCTTCACTGACTGTCATGTCATTACTGACTGTCATGTCTTCACTGACTGTCATGTCATTACTGACTGTCATGTCTTCACTGACTGTCATGTCATTACTGACTGTCATGTCATCACTGACTGTCATGTCATTACTGACTGTCATGTCTTCACTGACTGTCATGTCATCACTGACTGTCATGTCTTCACTGACTGTCATGTCTTCACTGACTGTCATGTCATTACTGACTATCATGTCATCACTGACTGTCATGTCATCACTGACTGTCATGTCATCACTGACTGTCATGTCATCACCGACTGTCATGTCTTCACTGACTGTCATGTCTTCACTGACTGTCATGTCATTACTGACTATCATGTCATCACTGACTGCCATGTATTCACTGACTGCCATGTCTTTATACAAGTAAAGGAACAGACACGTCACGCCATTGGAGAAAGCTGATTGCACATGTTTTTCGAAATGATGATTTATCACGTTGTGAAATTTCTACTGGAGGCAGTGCAATGGGAAATGCGAAACTTCAGTGATGTCAAAGAAAAGGTGGAACATAATATAGACACGTTTAGTTGTTCAGCTTCTAAGTGTGAGAATCTATCTACATGCAAGGCTAATCAATTAAAAAATTTCACCAGACGCATTCACCGTTGCATCTTAAAATGAAGAATGTTTTTGTACTGCGATAAATTGAAGAATCCTCTATTTTCATTAAGCTGACTGGTGGCAGTAAGGATGTAACTGTCTTGGACTGTCGCCTTCTTAATAATCTATTTCCTGATATGAACTCAATTCATTAAGTGTTTCTATCCTGTCCACAAGTACACAGTTGTCCAAGGTAGTGTTATCATAAGTGATCTAACTAAATTGATCTTCAAATTACAACTGCCGACTTCTGAACAATTGTATAATTTGGAGCGCTAGATTTCTCTGATATCGTTGTCATTATAGAAACATTATCAACATACATGTTGCAGAGGCTTGTGATTGGTAATACAAACATCGAGTACCGAAAAGACTTGGAACAACAGTTCGTACGATACTGCTACGATATATCGAGCAAACATACAGGCTACTGGTCCCTCCACATTATATCTCGTCATGTGTGTCTCTGTTTTGTATTTCTTTACGTTTCTCTGATTGTCTAGCTTTCCCTCTCTTCCAGCCTCTCTGCCTGATTCACAGTGTCACCTCTATACGAACCGCATTAATATTGAGTAGAAAGAATGCGTTTCTTTGAACGTTCGGTCGTTGAACGTAATGAGTTCAGCATAAAAACAGCATGCTTAGACTAACCTTGTTTTCTTGTCTTTCTTGTCTTCGCGTGTTTCTATTGAACGTATAGAACCAATAGAACAATGGAGGTCCATGAATAACTTTGCAAAAGTTGCACCTTTCCATGAGTATATATCTATTTTTTTTTAGTTCACTCCGTCCGTACGTGTGAACAAACGATTCGTCATGCGGGCGGCTCAAACCTCGGCTTTCAGAAGAAAAGGACGCGGGACATCACTTTGTAAAATTAGCTGTTGCTTCATTGTTTCGTCACTCTTAGGGATACATAGTCAGTCATGGAGAAATGCGTAAAGCGCACTCTCTCTCTTTTCTCTCTCTTTCTTTCTCTCTCACTCTCTCTGTCTGCCTGTCTGTCTGTCTGTCTGTCTGTCTGTCTGTCTGTCTGTCTCTCGATCGTTCGCTCGCTCGCTCGCTCATTCGCTCATTCACTAATTCACTAATTCACTAATTCACTAATTCACTAATTCACTAATTCACTAATTCACTAATTCACTAATTCACTAATTCACTAATTCACTAATTCACTAATTCACTCATCCACTCATCCACTCATTCACTCATTCACTAATTAACTCATCCACTCATCCACTCATCCACTCATCCACTCATCCACTCATCCACTCATCCACTCATCCACTCATCCACTCATCCACTCATCCACTCATCCACTCATCCACTCATCCACTCATCCACTCATCCACTCATCCACTCATCCACTCATCCACTCATCCACTCATCCACTCATCCACTCATCCACTCATCCACTCATCCACTCATCCACTCATCCACTCATCCACTCATCCACTCATCCACTCATCCACTCATCCACTCATCCACTCATCCACTCATCCACTCATCCACTCATCCACTCATCCACTCATCCACTCATCCACTCATCCACTCATCCACTCATCCACTCATCCACTCATCCACTCATCCACTCATCCACTCATCCACTCATCCACTATCCACTCATCATCATCCACTCATCCACTCATCCACTCATCCACTCATCCACTCATCCACTCATCCACTCATCCACTCATCCACTCATCCACTCATCCACTCATCCACTCATCCACTCATCCACTCATCCACTCATCCACTCATTCACTCATTCACTCAATTCACTCAATTCACTCAATTCACTCAATTCACTCAATTCACTCAATTCACTCAATTCACTCAATTCACTCAATTCACTCAATTCACTCAATTCACTCATTCATGATAATAATTGCATAATGATGATATTAATTGTATAACATATGGGGAAAATGCATTTGATTAACGTCCACATGATCACATCACAGCTTATCTAACAAGGTGTGTCTTTAGAAGTGTTTTGAACTGTGGCTGTGTCTGCCGTCCTCACACTGACTATCCACAGAGTGGTTGCTGCTACGGCAAAATGACGATCACCGTGAGTGACCGTCTGCGAAGCCTGTTTTGCACGCGGCACGAACGTTGAAGCATTGTTTGCAGTAGGCCGTGTGGCAGTGAATTAGCATAGTCGGGGCGTGCTGTAACGAGCGCGTGCACTAGAGATTTGCACGCATCATCAGTGATGCTTGACTGAATGTGTCCAATGTTGCAAATCTGGTGGTTGCAAGAATGCTATCTGTGCAACCTGCGCTTACATAGTAAAACCGCTGTAAAGTATGACTCCTAGGTTCCGCACGAATGGCTTTGGCACAACTTAATGTCCACCGATTGTCAAGGAAATGTCATAGGGCACATGGTTTTGTTGTCTTGATGTTAGGAAGATGACTTCCTCTGACTTCTCGGTGTTCAACTTAAGTTTTGTTTCATACCAGTCAGTCATCTCCGCTAGCCACTGATCGATCTTTATTATTACTTCTGTGACTTGTTGGTTAAGCCTCATTGTCATATATGTTTGTATGTCATCCGCATAGCAAAGGAACTGCAGGCCATGTCGTGCAACGATGTCACCGATCAGTCCTGTGTATATGCAGTACAAAATTGGCCCAAGTACAGACACTTGTGGCATGCCACATTTCTCAACACAACCAACTGATATAGCGCTGTCCACGTCCAGTGACATACGATTGAAGCCATGAGAGTGCTGCGTCTGAAATGCCGACTGCGTGTTGCAGTTAATTCATCAAGTAGTCGTGACAAAGCGAGCATCGTAAGAACAACCTTGTCATTATTGTCCAACGCCGTGGCGGTGAAATATAGAATAATATGTTACTATTAGGTGAATTAATTGATGCAGATAATGTTACATTTAATCATAAAAGGTGATGCCTTATTTCAGGTTTTGTTCCATCAATATGTGCAACATCTCTCCGTTGTTGGAGCACCACGCCCTTTTAACCTTTGAGCAGTTACTGTCCTCCGTAAACACGTCAAGCAAAGTGTCATGGTTCTATAACACGCAAACGCAGGAGGACACACAATGAAGCAGTTCACATTCTTTGACCAAGCCATTAATAGTATGCGTTCGTACTAGCTAAGCAAATTTACTGTTACACGCCATTGACTCTGTCTTTTTTCATAGTGTGCAACTTTTTCTTAGTCGTAGTTTCACGTGGACATACACAGCTAGATATTTGGGCCGGCGGGATCGGTGCTTTAAATGTCACAATCCTCATTATATTCTAAAAAAATACACAATATGTTAAATTATATACATAGGAAACCATTAACTCAGCATTATCACATCATTATCACAGAACTGACATGTGTATTGCTGAACTATACTTTATTCAGGAAAGTTTATTTCTATGTAAACAATGTCTTTTTAACATAGCCCTTACGTGACCATTACGTGACCATTACGTGAACATTACATTGTGATCAGTTCTGCATTACACACCGTGACTGGGTCCTACCTTTTCCCCAAACGCTGATTGGCCACATCCAAGGAAATGTCATAAACAAGCCACATGGACCAAAATGTCAAACCATCCAGGCAATCAAGAAGGGGGCGTTTACCATCTATTTCATATGTCCAATGACGTCATTCGTTACACCGAAACATAGATAATCGAGAAAAAAATGCACAACCAAAACACATTGTAAATAACTTGATTCAGCAGATGCCTATCACCTGTTTGACTCGCCTTGTAGCAACGTTATTGGGTGACTATGGCTTACACGTCTGTTATCCAAATATGTAAATGGTGTCACGATAATCATTCCTAAAATAACATAGAACTGGACATTCAAAGGTTGCTGTTTTCTAACGATCGTGATTCGTCGACCTAGTTGACCTATTTACCGAATGATGCCGCATTTTGTTATTGCATAGTCTTAGCGCCGCCCACTTTCAAAAATAGGCAAAACTAACACTGTCCGTGTAGGCGTGACGCCACAGCCACATCTATCAACCAACCAACAGAACAATTATTGTCACCAACGGTGCCAATCCACCATGAGGCGCTGCCGCAAGACATTGCAGTAGGTCAGATATATGTAAGACACCAACGTCGGATGACCTTCTACCGCCACTGTCAGACGGTGTCTTGCGGAGGTGCGACGATAGGTGAAGATCACTGTTTCAGGACATGTCATATGTAAGTTTCTTTGTCAAAGCATTATAGACGACACAAACAGCGAAGATGTCATACCATGGACTATATGATATAAATTATACCGCGGAATGATATGCGGTGATGGGTACATTCGGGCAAATCCGGTGTACGGCTATGCGCCAAAATGTGTTAAATCCGATGATCGAATAAACCCAATTCCACGTTGTTCACCAAGCTAGACAAGTATTATTACATGGTGGCACCGAACTGAGACGGCAACAAAACCGTGATCTATCCGAAAGAAGTTGTGAAAGAAAAAATTGGTAAACATCTTGCACGTTCAGGCCCACGATTGTGGTAAATACAACAACCGACTAGCTGACAAGACGCCGCCTAAGAACTGAGCCACCCCCGTCTTGGCCGGAACATTCAAAATCTCTAAGTCGAAATTTGATATGACGTCAGCATTGTTCGTCGGTGGGAGATAAGTCCGATCTGAGTTGCAGACTCTCCCACATTCAATATATATATATATATATATATATATATATATATATATATATATATATATATATATATATATATATTATCAAATATTGCTAAGGATCATACCATGTTTATATTGGCACAGTCTTGAGATGGCGGCCATCCAGAGACTCATTGGAAGCAAGAGACGCCGGTGCCAGGCTGTGATTGCATTACGTGGGTCACACACAGGCAACTGACAATTGTTGCTGCTGGTAATTGAATTGAATTGTTTGGGACATTTCTTTGATGACAGAACGCGTGTTATCTATTATTCACATTTGGTATACAGCAGTGACATTCAGGAAATAAACATGTCCTCGAATACATGCCATTTTTAGTTTTTGTGTGATACACATGCCGAAAAATATAATACCGCCCTAAACAATGATCCCTAGCAAATTTTGAGTAGCACACACACGCACGCACACGCACACGCACACGCACACGCACACGCACACGCACACGCACACGCACGACCGCACCGCACACGCACGCGCACGCACACGCGCACGCACACGCCACGCGCACGCCACGCACACGCAACGCACGCCACGCACACGCACACGCACACGCACACGCACACGCACACGCACACGCACACGCACACGCACACGCACACACGCACACGCACACCACACGCACACGCACACGCACACGCACACGCACACGCACACGCACACGCACACGCACACGCACACGCACACGCACACGCACACGCACACGCACAGCACAGCACACGCACACGCACACGCACACGCACACGCACACGCACACGCACACGCACACGCACACGCACACGCACACGCACACGCACACCACACGCACACGCACACGCACACGCACACGCACACGCACACGCACACGCACACGCACACGCACACGCACACGCACACGCACACGCACACGCACACGCACACGCACACGCACACGCACACGCACACGCACACGACACACGCACACGCACACGCACACGCACACGCACACGCACACGCACACGCACACGCACACGCACACGCACACGCACACGCACACGCACACGCACACGCACACGCACACGCACACGCACACGCACAGCACAGCACACGCACACGCACACGCACACGCACACGCACACGCACACGCACACGCACACGCACACGCACACGCACACGCACACGCACACGCACACGCACACGCACACGCACACGCACACGCACACGCACACGCACACGCACACGCACACGCACACGACACGCACACGCACACGCACACGCACACGCACACGCACACGCACACGCACACGCACACGCACACGCACACGCACACGCACACGCACACGCACACGCACACGCACACGCACACGCACACGCACACGCAACACAGATGTAGAGATACGACACATAGACATACCATTTTATTTTACGTCGTTGATACAAGTCAGTGAAGATAATTTGTAATCATTCCGTTCGTTGGAGTGACAGTACCATGAACCACTGACTATCATCGTATGTTCACCGTTTAGCGCAGCACTTGCACACACCATAGTTGAAACTGCTGCAGTAGCACACGGCGCCGTACCAGCAAGACCTTCTACACGAGTTGTACTTGCAAATGGCAAAGCAATTCGTCGGACCTGCAAATGTAAATCACCACTGCCATATCAAGCAGCTAATAGCTTCCATTGTGCACATATTCCAATAATCAATATATTGATTCAGTTAAGCATATTTTGTTCAACGTAATAATGCATGAATGATTAATGTAATACTTATTGTCTTCCGTTGAACTATCATTCAATTTCATATTGTATTCACATTTCAATATAGGTAGTTTTACATAGCACCCACACAGAAAGCATACCTGTGTTCGTGTAACCATGCGCATATTTATCTGCACAGGTTATCGGACCTGCAAGAAAAATACAAGAATTATTTTGAATATTTTGATGGTTGTAATGGTTGGTGAACTGTCGCCAGGCAGCATAATAGTAACAAATATATTAAACAATATATATATATATATATATATTTATTTATATATATATATATATATATATATATATCAGCAAGTTATATTCTGCTAAAGAGCATCGTAGTGTACGTACTTTTAGTGTTTTTATACAACGTGTTACATGTAGACCGTATAATTGTATATGAATAAATACGCCTTCATTATCATTATACATGAATTATGCAATGATATCTTCAATTTTATCTAATATTTGCTTTTGGTGTCTGCGATGAGGCGTTTCGTACTGTTTTGTGGTGTGTTGATTGAGGTCTTATGTCGTCTGCCCATTTGGATCAATGATAAAACTAAACTAAACTAAACTAAACTAAACTAAACTAAACTAAACTAAACTAAACTAAACTAAACTAAACTAAACTAAACTAAACTAAACTAAACTAAACTAAACTAAACTAAACTAAACTAAACTAAACTAAACTAAACTAAACTAAACTAAACTAAACTAAACTAAACTAAACTAAACTAAACTAAACTAAACTAAACTAAACTAAACTAAACTAAACTAAACTAAACTAAACTAAACTAAACTAAACTAAACTAAACTAAACTAAACTAAACTAAACTAAACTAAACTAAACTAAACAAACTAAACTAAACTAAACTAAACTAAACTAAACTAAACTAAACTAAACTAAACTAAACTAAACTAAACTAAACTAAACTAAACTAAACTAAACTAAACTAAACTAAACTAAACTAAACTAAACTAAACTAAACTCTCTGTATATATATATATATATATATATATATATATATATATATATATATATATATATATATATATATAGACAGTGTATATTCCTTTTGAGTGAGACATTTAATAAAGTATCTTTTATCGTATATGACGTTGGTGACGCAATTCCGAACCCGATCACGCAACCTCGTGCGTCTACTGGCATTTGTCGCAAAGAGAAGCGTTGAGAGAGAAACACACCCAAATCATACCTGAGTCGTGGCACTTGCAGACGCCGTAGATACGGTTGGAGCAGTAGCACTCACCCGAGCGCATGCAAATCTTCTTGCACGAATTATACCGACACTTAGCCGAACACATCCCCAGTGCTATAATAACAATGCCACTTTTAAGCGCAGTGTATTCCACGGTGTTCGTAGGGACACATGTTATGTCCAAGTCGACAACTACGCTATATTGTCGGTCACTATTACGCTTTGAATACATGAATGGATATTTTGATTTTGATAGGCAGTGATTTAGGAATATGACAATGTTACTAACTTATAAAGGAAAACGTGATATACAGTAGATCTATATTTCCAAACATCATGGTTAAGATAAAAATTTGCTGCAACTGGTATTGCAGTAGTTTAGTTTATAAACTAAGGCGAATGTTTCTTGGGGAATAATTTTTTGCAATATACAATGGATCTATGTTTGCAAACATCATACTTAGACTAACAATTTGCAATAAATTATACGTACATTCCAGTAGTTGAGTTTTGAAGCTAAGGCGAATAATACCATTAAAACCTCACAAATGACGATCACCTTCAACGAACTACATTTTGAAATATTACAATTACACACTCAGACGAACACTTTAGACACCAAATTCCTCCTCACCGTCAACTTGAGACGTGAAGAGAAGGAAGATGCAAAGAACGACATAGAGGACGTGGGCAGTCATTCTGGTGATGATCTGCATATCAAACAGTCCCAAGGTATAACTCCTAATCAATCGAATTAAAAAACAGACTATTTATGCTTATAAAACTTTAGTGTTTGTTATAAATATTTTCCCATAAAATAAACAATTTCGCGATGAATCTATATGAATATGTATGTCACGGAAAACCCATCATTTATCTATTAGTTTAGGAGGCTCATACAATATAAAAGTACGTTAACTCACTTGCAGCAAAGGACGTTCTGTTCGTGATCAACGGAGTTGCTAGAGTGATTCGGTAACCACAAATGTTGCCTTTAAATTGACTACGCAGTCAGTGGCAGTAATGGCGGCACGATGACACTAAACAACAACTCACCTGTCAGCTGTCATTTTCTTTGACGTCTGATTTACACACGTAATAACCTAAGTGAAATGATTACAGCAGATTTTGATATTAACTTTACTGTTGTTCTCCAATTTATATAAACAGCTGGTGATGGTGATGGTGATGGTGATGGTGATGGTGATGGTGATGGTGATGGTGATGGTGATGGTGATGGTGATGGTGATGGTGATGGTGATGGTGATGGTGATGGTGATGGTGATGGTGATGGTGATGGTGATGGTGGTGGTTATGGTTATGGTTGTGGTCGTTTGTGGTCGTGGTGATCGTGGTGGTTTGGTAGTTGTGGTGTTGGTGGAGGTGGCGGTTGTAGTGTTGATGTTAGTGGCGGGCGCTGTGGCGACAGCGGTGGTGTATCAGTCAACATTCCAATACCTTTGATCACCATAAATACGTACCCGGAACACGATACGCGAAACACAGTTACAGGCATACCTCTTTATTTTTGATTACAGTCACGCTTATTTATAATGGGTCTGTTCGTTAGATTCGTTACAGTTTAGGACAATCAAGACTATCCGACATGTCGTGACTGCGATCCACTGCTTTTCATCGTCACTTGCGCTGTTCCGTCGCAGCACTTGCCCACAACGTAGCCGCCCCCGTCGCAGTAGCACACGGCATGCTTGCACCTTTTCTTACGCGAGTCGAACGGGCAGATAGCATCGCACATCGATACCGACCCTACACAGATATACCACCGTTGCCATATGTGGGTGCGCAGTGAATCCATTAATCGATATGTTACTTCAGGTAGGCTGTATTGGTCACTGAAATAACGTCAATATCATTTAGTACTTAATATTCAGTCTAACAATGTGACCATGACCACCACCACGACCACCAGCATGATCAACACCACCCCCAGCACCAAAACCACCACCACTACTACCAACAACCACCACCACCATTACCGTACTACACCACCACCACCATCATTATCATCACCATCATCATACCCACCACCATACCACCACCAGCAGCAGCACGACCAACAACAACACCAGCACTACCAATACCACCATCACCACCACTAAAACACCACCAACACCACCGCCAATGCTATGCCATTTTGTATCAGAGTATTTAACGAATAGCATCAGTTTACCTGGGTATAGACGGCCCTTAGAACTAACTGCGCATTTCCATTTGAAACTTCAGTAAACGCGGTAAGAAGACGGTCACAGTGGAGTGTAACCGCGCAATTAATAAGTGAGAATGAAAGCGGAATATGTATAGCTCTGCCGGGGCAGAAGGACGGCTTCATTGTGTACTTGCTGCGTTTGCGTGTCAAAATGATATATACATGTGCTTGAAATATTTGTAGTTGTTTAAAGGACACCGAAAGTGTGGGGTGCCAATCTACCTTTCGAGAAAAGGTGGGACGTCACTGGCACAGCATGAGCACACGCGGCGCCTTCATAAGTCTCAAAGCTACGGCTGGTCACGTGTGTGCGAATAACACTAAGTACGGGGTATCACACAAAGGTATGCTTGATGCTACAAAGCTAAACCAATTCTACGCTTACTTCGACAAAAAAGTTGTTTACATCCATGATCGCCAATTCAAGACGACGTATACACGGACATCTTCTGGCCCTGATAACATCTCGTGCTATCTTCTCCGAACTGAACTAGCGCCTGTGTTCTCAAAACTATTCCAAGAATTTGTAGATATTGGTATATTTTCCGAGCCATGGAAAACCACTCGTGTGCTTAAACAGATTCCCTTGTCATGACCAACGTCTCTCGACGCATCCAGAAGAAACTGCATTCCCTGTTACGCAATATCATTAAACATTTAGAGAAGGCGGGTGAACTCCGTGTCCATAGTCTCAACATGGCGCAATAATAACTTCGTAGAAATGAATGTGCGCAAGGCAAAGGAACTTTGCATTGATGTCGGCACAAGTGGCTACTTTGATGGACAGCTCTTTATTCGTGGCTAGTCAGTGGATGTGACTGACACGTTTGACGGTTTTGGTGTAGCACTTGTTCATTAATTGACATTTAGCCATTATTCTAAGGATGTACAAATGTGCATTTTAAGGTAACTGAGATCGCTTTATGTGGCTGGTGAGTCTGGTGAATCACGTGACACAGTATGTGTGTACGTGTGTACGTGTGTACGTGTGTACGTGTGTACGTGTGTACGTGTGTACGTGTGTACGTGTGTACGTGTGTACGTGTGTACGTGTGTACGTGTGTACGTGTGTACGTGTGTACGTGTGTACGTGTACGTGTGTACGTGTGTACGTGTGTACGTGTGTACGTGTGTACGTGTGTACGTGTGTACGTGTGTACGTGTGTACGTGTGTACGTGTGTACGTGTGTACGTGTGTACGTGTGTACGTGTGTACGTGTGTACGTGTGTACGTGTACGTGTGTACGTGTGTACGTGTGTACGTGTGTACGTGTGTACGTGTGTACGTGTGTACGTGTGTACGTGTGTACGTGTGTACGTGTGTACGTGTGTACGTGTGTACGTGTGTACGTGTGTACGTGTGTACGTGTGTACTGTGTGTACGTGTGTACGTGTGTACGTGTGTACGTGTGTACGTGTGTACGTGTGTACGTGTGTACGTGTGTACGTGTGTACGTGTGTACGTGTGTACGTGTGTACGTGTGTACGTGTGTACGTGTGTACGTGTGTACGTGTGTGTACGTGTGTACGTGTGTACGTGTGTACGTGTGTACGTGTGTACGTGTGTACGTGTGTACGTGTGTACGTGTGTACGTGTGTACGTGTGTACGTGTACTGTGTACGTGTGTACGTGTGTACGTGTGTACGTGTGTACGTGTGTACGTGTGTACGTGTGTACGTGTGTACGTGTGTACGTGTACGTGTGTACGTGCGTCCGTGCGTCCGTGCGTCCGTGCGTCCGTGCGTCCGTGCGTCCGTGCGTACGTGCGTACGGCGTGCGTACGTGCGTCCGTGCGTCCGTGCGTCCGTGCGTCCGTGCGTCCGTGCGTGCGTGCGTCGCGTGCGTGCGTGCGTACGTCGATGCGTATGTGCATGCGTACGGCTAGCGTAGCGTGCGATACGGCGTACGTGCGTACGTGCGTACGTGCGTATGTGCGTATATGCTGCGTACGTGCGTACGTGCGTACGTGCGTACGCGTACGTGCGCTGCGACGCGGCGACACGATGCCGTCGGCGACATGCGTATGCTACTGGCGCGTGCGCGTACGCGTACGTGCGTCGATGCGCGCGACGTGCGTACGCGCGTACGTGCGTACGTGCGTACGTGCGTACGTGCGTACGTGCGTACGTGCGTACGCCGTGACGTGCACGTGCGTGTGCCGTATTGCGCGTACGTACGCGTACGTGGCGAGCGTGCCGTATCGTGCTACGTGCGTACGTGCGCTACGTGCGACGGCGTAGTGCGTATGCAGCGTACGTGCGATACGGCGTACTGCGATGCGTCGTGCGTAGCGTCGCTGGCGACGTGCGTACGTGCGTACGTGCGTACGTGCGTACGTGCGTATGGCGTGCGTACGTGCGTACGGCGTACGTGCGTACGTGCGACGTGCGATCGGCGACGTGCGTACGTGCGCTACTGTGTACGTGCGTACGTGCGCTACGTGCGTATCGCGTGTACGTGGTACGTGGTACGTGTGTACGTGTGACGGTGTACGGTACGTGTGTACGTGTGTACGTGTGTACGTGTGTACGTGTGTACGTGTGTACGTGTGTACGTGTGTACGTGTGTACGCGTGTACGCGTGTACGCGTGTACGCGTGTTCGCGTGTACGCGTGTTCGCGTGTACGCGTGTTCGCGTGTACGCGTGTACGCGTGCACGCGTGCACGCGTGCACGCGTGCACGGGTGCACGTGTGCACGTGTGCACGTGTGCACGTGTGCACGTATGCACGTGTGTACGTGTGTACGTGTGGGTGTATGTGCGTGTGTGCGTGTGTGCGTGTGTGCGTGTGTGCGTGTGTGCGTGTGTGCGTGTATGCGTGTATGCGTCTATGCGTGTATGCGTCTATGCGTGTATGCGTGTATGCGTGTATGCGTGTATGCGTGTATGCGTGTATGGAAACATCCTACGGGCACCCTGCCTGCTTAGATAGGCCTATATCGAACTGACAATAGAGCTCACGCGCATGTAACCTAATGCTATTCTTTAAATCATTATATATATATATATATATATATATATATATATATATATATATATAATGGCATATACTCGCATGACAAATGTAATTGACATTATTGTTGTTGTTGTATATCTTTCTACACACCTATACCTTTGGTCACTCTTAATAAATTAATGACTGCTGACTATCGGACTACAATACTGTAAACACAAATAAAGGCACAACCCTTTATTTGGCAGTGCTGATGACAGTCAACATTGTTCGTAAAGGATCTGTTCGCCACATTGCTTACAGTGGTAGTACAATCAAGAATACTCAACATTTCGTGATGCCAACTGTTGTTTTTCTTCGTCACAGGCGCCATTTAGCCACAACACTTGTACATACCGGAGGAGCCGTGGATGCAGCAGTAGCTAATGGCGCCTGACATGCACATCTTCTGACATGAGCCGTGCGGCACTTGGCACGGCAAACGTAAAGCTTACGAAGAAATACAACAGTGGCGACGTCAAACTGCTAAACCTTGCCGTTGGGCAGCGAATCCTTTAATCGATAGATTGGTTCAGAAAGACATTGGTTCAGAAAGACATCGATGTGGTGATGTCGAAAACATTTATTAATATGTAGCATTTAGACTTCAGTAGAACTACATCATATGGTACTTGCTTATGAAACAACACGTTCAACTGATGATAAACCCACGAATAAAACATATCCCGGCTGGACAAACTACCAAACCTGCAAGAATAAAACCCGGACATTGTATTTAGAGTATGATGATGACATAACAGCCTAGTTATTTAATTTCATGCAAATACTGGAATTTGACGCAAAGTGCAGCTTTGAGAGAAACACATATACATAAAATTCTTGCCTGTGTGTTGGCACTTGCAGACACTATAGACACCGGCCTAGCAACAGTAGATGGCAGCGTATGGATATATCTCCTAGCACGAATTATGCTTGCACTAAACACGACAGAGCGCCATTGAAGCTACAACAACAACATCATTATTACGTATGAAAAATTCCTCGGTTGGAGATATATGTACTCAACAATATGGAGTACGGCTTAAGTCCGGTAGTAGCAGGCAATAGCAGTGAATTAATTGTCGAAGTTACGCTGTAAGCACATGTTCTTTTGACACGCAGACATTTTGCAAACAAAATTAAACCTCGTATTCAGTGGACCTATGTTTAGAAAGAACAAGTTTAAACTCAACGTTTGGCACATATTGTTCTTGTATTCGAATAACAATACTTCGAGTTGTATTGTAGATTGAAAATAAATACTAATATAACAATACATTTAACATTGAAAGATCAACATCAGTGAATTACTTTTTGAAATTAAGATATTTGACAAACTCGGTTGAACATTTTAGTCACTAACTTCTCTCTCACCGTGAGCTTGTATGTAGCATGAAGAGAACGGAGATACAACCAGCGAAGAAGATGACGTGGTCCGTCATCCTGGTGTTGATCAACGTATCGCAGAAACAGAAGAAACAACTCTTAATCAATCGAGTTGCCAAAGACAAGTTGGGCTAATGATTCACAAGTTTTGATTTCAGTCTGCGGTTTCCATTAAACAGAAATAGGCTGCGATTAATTTATATGCGGGCGGGCGGACGGGCGGACGGGCGGACGGGCGGACGGGCGGACGGGCGGACGGGCGGACGGGCGGACGGGCGGACGGGCGGACGGGCGGACGGGCGGACGGGCGGACGGGCGGACGGGCGGACGGGCGGACGGGCGGACGGCGACGGGCGGACGGGCGGACGGGCGGACGGGCGGACGGGCGGACGGACGGACGGCGACGGACGGCGGCGACGGGCGGACGGGCGGACGGGCCGACGGGCGGACGGGCGGACGGGACGGGCGACGGGCGGACGGGCGGACGGGCGGACGGACGGCGGACGGGCGGACGGGCGGACGGGCGGACGGGCGGACGGGCGGACGGGCGGACGGGCGGACGGGCGGACGGGCGGACGGGCGGACGGGCGGACGGGCGGACGGGCGGACGGGCGGACGGGCGGACGGGCGGACGGGCGGACGGGCGGACGGGCGGACGGGCGGACGGGCGGACGGGCGGACGGGCGGACGGGCGGACGGGCGGACGGGCGGACGGGCGGACGGGCGGACGGGCGGACGACGGCGGACGGGCGGACGGGCGGACGGGCGGACGGGCGGACGGGCGGACGGGCGGACGGGCGGACGGGCGGACGGGCGGACGGGCGGACGGGCGGACGGGCGGACGGGCGGACGGGCGGCGACGGGCGGACGGGCGGACGGGCGGACGGGCGGACGGGCGGACGGGCGGACGGGCGGACGGGCGGACGGGCGGACGGGCGGACAGGCGGACGGGCGGACGGGCGGACGGGCGGACGGGCGGACGGGCGGACGGGCGGACGGGCGGACGGGCGGACGGGCGGACGGGCGGACGGGCGGACGGGCGGACGGGCGGACGGGCGGACGGGCGGACGGGCGGACGGGCGGACGGGCGGACGGGCGGACGGGCGGGCGGGGGACGGGGCGGGCGGGCGGGCGGGCGGGCGGGCGGGCGGGCGGGCGGGCGGACGGGCGGACGGGCGGACGGGCGGACGGGCGGACGGGCGGACGGGCGGACGGGCGGACGGGCGGACGGGCGGACGGGCGGACGGGCGGACGGGCGGGCGGGCGGGCGGGGAGGGCGGGCGGGCGGGAGGGCGGGCGGGCGGGAGGGCGGGAGGGGCGGCGGGGGGCGGGAGGGCGGGAGGTAGGGCGGGAGGGCGGGAGGGCGGGCGGGAGGGCGGGAGGGCGGGAGGGCGGGAGGGCGGGAGGGCGGGAGGGCGGGAGGGCGGGCGGGAGGGCGGGAGGGCGGGAGGGCGGGAGGGCGGGAGGGCGGGAGGGCGGGCGGGAGGGCGGGAGGGCGGGAAGGCGGACGCACGCACGCACGGACGCACAACGCACGGAAGAGGATGGAAACGCTGTCCACTTGAATGTAAAGTAGTTGCTGTCGAAGCGAGTGCATACCTGTTTTAATGTGTACACCATACGTTTCACCTATGAATAATTACGTTGTCCTCCCAAGAAACACTTGTAGCAAAGCTTTGTGTTACTAAACGCAAACACATGTTGACACACAACGAATGAGTTCACATGCCACGGCACAGACATAAATATTCATTTTGTTTCGCGCCTGGCGTTGCTACAGACCGCTGCGTCCACGTTTTCATTTGAGCTTTTTAACAATAGTTTCACGTGGATATGAACAGTTACTTCGGAGGGCCGACAAGATGGCTCGCTTTATTTCGTTCAGATGAACTTACATATGTTTATGCTGATCATTCGTCAAGATGGTTAACTTTTTTTATGCAAACCATTGTTTTTTACGTATCCATTGTGTAACGAGTGACACATTGTATTCCTTTTGAGTGTGTTGTCTGTTTTTTGTTATTCAGTTTTCACACTAAATGTATGATATTGACTTGGACTGAATGGTACACTATCCTTGTTGATCTTTGTCGACCATATGCGAAGTACTGTTTCAGGCGACTGGTACATATACGACTGGTACATATACGATGGTACATATACGACTGGCACATATACGACTGGTACATATACGAGCATTTACCGTAATCAGTACGAGTGGAATTGCGAATAATGTGATATAGTTATATACCATGTAGTCAGACATGACACAAGCGAGCGAAAATATACTTAAACACGTCTGCAAACACTGAGTTCAACTCTTATATTTCGTCCGATCACAACGGTCTTGTTGCTGCAGGCGGTAAATCGGTAGTTACGGATAGACGGTTGCGGACAATTTCAACAGCAGCCCCAGTCTTCCGATGTGATTCATCCGTGCAGACAGTCGACGAGACAAAATAGCGGAGAATCTGAATTTATGGCACCGCGTTGATGGTTTTTAAATATACCCCATTTACCTATGTTTGTCTCAACAAGTAGTCAATCTTCAGTGGAAGTCTGTCGTGTGGTATTCTCATTTGAATCGAAACATTTAACTGTATCATATAATATATCAAACAAGAAAACGTACTGTTTTTCTTATATTTGGGGTAAGACACCATTGCGTACTTGCAAGAACAAACACAATTATTGCTATTTAAAATATGACGATGACTTAGTAGAATGATAATTCATCTCCAATGGAGCCTTGCTATTCGACGTCATGTGGATACTGACGTTTGACGCAATGTGTAGCGTCCGAAGAAAACACACACATCATACCAGGGCCGCCGCACTTGCATGAACCGTAGACACAGACTACGCAGTAGCCACTGGCCGAATGCACATCTTCTTGCACGAGTCGTACGGCATTTAACACGGCACAGCGAGATAACGAAGTAGTATTTACGCAGCACGCAAGTTTGTGGTTTTTGACATAAATGTAGGTTTTCTTGAACCAGGAATGGGCATGAACACGCAAAGGGTACGCTAGTCGTTCTCTTACTGAAGCCTCGGGGGATATATTGGAAATTTCAGGGGGTTGCCTTCTTACTTGTAATTTTAACTTACGAACACTTAAGTAAACAATTAACTAGATGCGATATATTTGACATATAAGTAACGATGGCGGCATCACTGATTGCCTAATGACTTTAGATATAGCAAACGGAAAGAAACGTGACGCCAACTGAGAAAGGTGATTGCACTTAGTAGTAGCGCAGTGGCTCATGGGTAGAGCATATGACTCACGACTAAGAGGACATGGGTTCGAATCCTGTGCTGCCGTGTAAAACCTTGGGCAAGTTATTCACTCTACATTGCTTCAGTTCACTCAGCTATGAATGAATACGTAGCTATAGGCTGTGGTGAATATTTCTGTAAGACTGGTTTTCCAGAATTAATTGCCGCATGGCTGAATGTTTCCCAGAGAAGCCGAGATAGTGTTGAATTGAACAGGCATATTCAACGAGCATATTGCAAAACAATGCCAGCAGCCGTAAATGAAAATAGTCCGGGAATCAAAAGCCCTTTTGACCATGCATGAGGGTCTGCACGAGTTTGTTTTGTATTTGCATGACCTCCTATACCTCTAGGTCAAGAATCCCTGGCACCCTATCTAATACTATGCCTATCATTGGAGTGTATAGGAGCCTACCGCTTTAGTGAACATCTCGATTTAGTGGAGTAGTTTAGGGGATTATTGTGATATGCTGTATCATGTTTTGACATTTGGCTCAGTTTCACTTTAGCATCGCCCAACTTATAAGGGGATTACGCGATTTTAAAAGACCATGTCAGGTCGAGGTCAATAGTTAATAATGTTGGTTTCCTTATTACTAATAATAAAATTGTTTTAATTCGAAGGCTGCTTTATATGCTGAATCAATTCTTTTCACATGATGAGTGACTCATTTGTATAATTTCAAAACGGCCGCTAAATGATAACAATATGTGCTTAACATTTTCTTTTTATCAGAGCAATTTCCATTTAGGTCGGACTCAAAATAATTTACACCGTTTTGCCTTGTGAAATTGCATCACGTTTTGAGAGGCCTTGGTTTTAAAGGTGAAGGTCAAGGTTATGTCTAGGTCAAAGTTTAGAAGGCTATGATTCCATTTCCGCTATATAGTTACATATAAAATACACATTTGTAACATTACTTGTTGTAAAAGGCAATGGTATTATATTAAATAACACTCCATTCTATTGGATAATAAATTATTTATTATTTTGCATAAATCGTCCCAAAAGACTGCCTCACTGTGAATATTAAAAAATATCTTGTAAAGAATCACCACATTAGGCATGAACAAGGAATGCACATGTACAGGCATTTGCACTGTCTATGTAGTCCCGATCAGTGATTTCCAGCAGCTTAGAAAGATATCAAAAACCTCTGTTACCGTAGAAATAAAATAGCGGTACACGCGGCTCTTGAACGACCAGTACGACATTGGCACAGATCTCAACACCTACACTACGTGGAAGTACATTTCAGATCTCGACCACAGAGTGGATGAAAGTTCTGCCAGTGGAGTAGGTTCTTGACACTGGTTCGGTGAGCGCGTGACTTGGTATAGCCAGATGGTTGCGGGTTGCTTGTCTTACCACATCAGTACAATAGTAATCACACAAATAATCAAGATGTCCAAGCGAAGTTTGCTTGACATCTTATTAGTGTTACATAAATTAACATATTACAATGTGTAGATGTGTCGCATTTGAAAATATTAATTAATTCGGACCATTATGCCTCACTCATTATCTTCAGATTTATCGTCAGAGGCAAATGCTGCAGCTTGTTCGCCCCTTGTGGACTCGATAATTCCAGAGAAAGATTGCTCTGAAGAAAAATCAAGCTCGACAATAGTCTAGCCCCTAACATATGAAGAACATAGAGTGATGAGGTAATCATCATCATCAGAAGAAAAAGATAGATGACTTATATCTTGCCGTCTGATTGAGTGCATTGCACGTTGTGTTCAAAGGCTTCGGTATTAGAACGTTCAGGTCTGGCACTGAGCACTGTGATCTTCGACTTCCAGAGATATGTAGCGATTACGAACATCAGGCCTGTGGTTTATTTGCTTGCTTCCATAACATGTCGTGATAAACACAGTGACCTCAGCAACCACCTCACCAATTTCGCACATCAACGTCTCTAAGTTTGTGAACATAATGACCAGTTTGTAGCGCATTATTAGCTGCACGTTTGCTTTGCCCCAACAACCGTCTATCCGTGTCGCATCCAGAGAAAGCATGTTCAGCTGTTCTCATGGTTAATTCACGAACAAATAAAAAATGTATATTTCAGTCAGCTGAAGCTTGTTTTTGGTCACAGTAAGACTAATGTTCTGGAGTGGTAGCGGAGTGTGCAGACTCAGTTTTAGGCATCTGCTAGGTTTTGCCAGTTCTTGCTAATTGTGTTCCGGTCTTGATGCTACAAGCATGGTGTCTGTAACTAGGACAAACTGTCAATAAACTTTCGCACAGTTCCCGTGTTAGGCCAGTGAGTGACCGATATAGGATCACATCACCGTCATTGATACTAACTCAGCCGGAGTAACCAGTCTTAATGCGATGTCTACCTGCTGCTTCCTGTTAAATGCCGGAAATTTAACCAATTTGAACTTTAACCTTGATCTAACCTTGATCTTTAAAATTTGGCAGCCCCCCAAAATGTTGCGTGTTCATAAGGTACAACTGTGGAAACTATTTTGTGTGGGACCTCTTGGAAATTTCTCCGAACAAAAAAGAATATGATACGTATGTATTTTTATCCGTCAGAGGCCATTTTGGATTGATGCAAATTAGCAAGTCAACCTGTGGAAAAGGTGATTCGGTATATAAAGCACCCTTTGAAATCTTGTAAAAAATATTATGTTCGTCTCGAGATATTGAACAATTGTTAGAAAAGGGATTACAACATTAGAAATGTTTGACCTTGACCTGACCCTGACGTTTTAAATTGGCCAGTCTCCCAATCAAAAATAATACGGTGCTAAGGAGCAACTGTACCAAATGTTGTGCTTTCATCCAGCGTGTCACGATCATTCCCATTAGCGATTCCACTAATTCGATATATTCAGTAATGTAGTAGGCTCCTATGCGTTTCAATGGCGGAGACTATTTTGCATATTAATATGTTTATACAAAACCGCTCAATGGTGCCAAGATGGCATCCGTCGGATTATTGACCTAGGAGGTCACGAAAATGGATTATTGACCATAAGAGGTCATGAATATGCAAAAGGCCATCACACATACCCTCACACACGCTTCATTGGCTGACACCCAGACTAAAAAGGGTTAAGTTAATAAATAGGAGAATCGGTTAACAAAAAAGAAACGGAACGTTTTTATGTAACGCAGCATCCTTGTGAGTATTCAAAGAACATATATTTCACATATGTTGTTACGATTACTGGAAGATGTAACAATACGATACTGCAGGAACACCACTTTATTGATATTGAGACTACGCGACAATTCATATTCATCTCTTCTACTAGACTTGTTACAAAAATATTTGTGGCGGATTAATATTGCGCCATTACGATAGTATGCTGTTCGTTCATGCAGTGTCGTTGTAACGGGGTTGTCCAATACATGGTTTAGTCACAGCACTTGCAATTCCCGGTGATACCGTTACTGCAGAAGCAGATGGAGCAATGCGTGCAGGTCTTCTTGCACGGGTTGTATTGGCACTTGGCTGCGCACACGACCGGGGCTGCAAGCAACACACAGGTCTTCAGATATAGTATCTTTACGGTCGGTTGCTACTTGAACGAACAATACCATGCTATAGTCAGTATACGGGTTGTGTGGTGTTTTAATACCAGTGCATGTCGCGATTTTCACTTAAAACACATATGACATATGTTTGGACATTTCTAAAGTTGAACTTGAACCCTGTTGCAATTCTTTTATCGATTAATATCACCAATCGGATCAGTGGCTGGTACGACAAACAACATTTATTAGAAAATATATTCGGAAGAGGCGCGATTGTTTCGACCAGCCAGATGCACGATATGTGTTCACGTTTATTTGCTAATCGAATAGATTCAGCCGATACATCGGATGGTTTCAACATTGACAAGTAACCGTGTAGCTTTGCTTTCATTCAACAAGTATATAACATGGCTTGACATAATTTGTTTAGGTATTTTTCACATAAACGAAACATATATGTTACCAGTGATATACACATAGTAAAGTAACGATGGTGCTCCATACGTCAATCAATCAGTCAATCCAGCAATGTTCCATTTTATTTATTTAAAACATATTGTATAAGAAATATCAAATGTGCAACTTACCAAATACATTGCAAGTAATCAGATAATACAAATAAATGAAATATCGTTTGAAAAGGAGATGAAATAAATGTTGTCCGCTAACAAAACACTATTACAATTATGCTAATGCATATTATCATGTGCAACTGTTTGGACATGAGCTTAATGTTCGAATAGCAGACCATATTGACTTTGTAATGTCGTACCTTTGGACCCTCTGACCTCGCGGAGAGCGGCCTCCTCCTCTTCCTCGGCGTACGCCTGAGGCATGACGAGGGCGAAGATGAAAACAGCAGCGAAGAAGACGGCGACCTTCATTCTGACGGTGAATCTACCTATAAGAAAACACCAGTAGTGTTCTTCAAAAACGTTGTTCAAAGATGACTAGATATCTGCTTAATGTGATTGCTGGTCAAGGATTTGTATATATGTATCTATAGTATCAGGTTAATAAATACATATAACGATGTACACAATATTGAGTATCCGTCCTTATTTCACAGCAAAAACAATGTGTAATGTTTTGAGTACATGTCAAGTTTTATCATAAACAGATCAGTGTGCGAAACATCTAATACTCAAACACGTCATAACACACTAATTTTAACTGTTGTTTAACAGCCTTGTGGCACGTTCTATCCCAATGATTTTAATACCGTTAGAACACTTACGAAATGCCTATGTTTGAAACCTATGAAAATTAAATGAAGCGTAACAGTCGAAGACAAATATACTGCGTATCCCACCCCTCTAACATCTTTGGGGATTGTACAGAACACGGACCACAATACGATTGTAATTTTGTGTTGCAGGTGTTCGATGAACTGATACCGAGAAAACTATTATCGACGTTAACATACCGGAAACAGAAGGTTTCACATCATACCAAGACCAGTGATTAGGATGAACACTGAAGTTGAGAGCGAACGTTGAATTTAAAAAAATTTGACGTGTTTTTAGGGTATTCCTTCGTCTCTTACCTGTATTATTTAACGCCTTGTAAAATATTTGTATGACGCTAAGTCAACCTTCCTTCCACCGTAGGCAACTTTATATTCTATAATACTTCAGTTGAAATCAATCGTTTACGTGTTTCCCTGTATAAGCAATAAAGGTAATGTTTCTCGAAGTTAGTTTGTACATATTCATACACGAAAAAAAGTATAACTTACCGACTGCCAACGAATTTCAAAACGCGACCACTCAAGTTGCAGAAGTGATTTGATCCAGAGATCCAGGGATACCTTGCCTTTAAATATGTTCACAAAATTCAATTATAAGTGTTTTTCATCGACATAGCACAGTTGCATGTCTGACGACAGTGAAATATTACTTCTATGTGTTAAAACATTTATTAAACTCGTTTTTACAGCACGTTTGTCAACATCAACACTTTTTCATTTTTTTTTCATCATACCTTAGCTACAGGTATGCAATAAGCTCACACTTCGCTTATTCAACAATCAGTTTATTTTACGTTTTTCCAGCTGCCCGTGGCCGTGCATTGACTAAATATTGGTAACATTAAAACAATAATGTTACTCTATGTACGGTTTGATACATATCAACCAGATTTTGGAACATAAGATATGTATTCACGATGTCTGCACATTTTGGTCGACAACGCTCTTGTTAGCGCCTCGTTTGTATGCACCGAATTGCTCGTTGCTACTAATGACATTTCATGTTTTTTCCCATCATAATTTGCAAAGTCTCATTCGTTCCTATAATTGGACAGGAACACCCCACGCTGTGTTGAGCATTTACAGTGTCCTCCCAGTAAACACTTCATGCAATGATCTATAGTACTATAACTCGCAAGCGCCGCTGGACACACAATGAAGCCACGAGAGAACCATTAACATTCCGTATTCCTTCTCATTTGACAATTGCACTTTTACCCGCCAGGATGCCCGCCTTTTTCATAGCGGTTTTTAGAAGGAGTTTCAAGTGGACATACGCAGTGAGAGACGACGGGGTGGTTCACTTAAATGTAATATCTTGAACAACGTTCTATGAAACGACATTTGTATGTGAACATAATATATCACCCGTCGGGATATTTTTTTCTGCAAACTATTTCTTTTTACGTATATATTACATAAACACTGATGCAACAATATTCTACTTTTTGCGTTGTCGTTTCTTTTACCATTTCTTGTGAGTTCAATTTAAAGTGTTTTTTGACATCGGCATACCACAGTTGCATGCCTGACGACAGTTAAATATCTTTTCTAGGTGTTAAAACATTTGGTTAAACTAGTTTTTACAGCACTTTTGTCAACATCAAAACCTTTTTCGTTTTTGGTTTTCATCATATCTTAGCTGCAGGTATGCTATTAGCTCACACTTCGCTTAATTCAACAATCAATTTATGTTCAGTTTTTCCAACTAACTGCCTGTGGCTGTGTATTGGCTAAGTTTCGCTACACTCTACGTGATGTTAGCTTGACGTTCCCCTATGCGGTTATTTACATTTCAATAGCCGGCCATTAAATTCAACCTTCGTCGTGCGCGCGCAGTAAGCGTTTGACATTTGACTGTGATGACTGAAGATGGCGAAGCAGATTGCTAACATTGTGAAGGTATGTTATTACTAGATAAGAAACTTTGGGCGAATTCGCCCATACCAGACAAATGATTCATGCAAAATACTTGTTCAGGCAAATATAACATCCCACTTACACTATGGTCAGACTTACACGATGCAACGACTGCAAAGGAGCAGACTATTGTGCCACTCCATCATTACGCGCACGAGGAAATACATATCACACCTTTCTTGCTGCAATTACACTGGGTACCAGTTCATCTGAGACCAACCTACTCGGTGCTGCTATTTACCTATTGTGTATTGAGAGGGCTAGAGCCGGTCTACTTGAGTGTGTTAATTACCTACCGACTCATAAACGTAACTCATCGATCTGCCTCGCAGCGTTGCCTTTTGTTCGTACCGGCCTCACAAACTGTCACACACGGTGACCATCGTGTCCCGTTCTGCTCGGCGGTTCTGTGGAATCGTTTGGACAGCCACAACAGTGCAAGGCAGAGCTATGGAGTTGATTGCATTGCAATGTTATATATTACTATTACACCTGTACTTCATTTCCTTTCTATTACTATTACATGATGAATGGAAAATATTAATATTCAATTAATTAAATGTCAAAAATATTAGATACGAGGAATTTGTATTAAATAGCATTATCAATAACATTAGATGACGATATGCAATGTTTCGGTCAATAAGCCATTGCCAGGGGTAATTTTGCACGGAGTGCAATACCTGTTGGGATCGAACCGACAACTAAAACCGTTACAAACACAAGTTGGATCCAACCACAAAACAAAATCATGGTCAAGCATGGGGTCAAATACACTGAAATATATTTAAATACAAATTCTCTTGAGGGATTCAAATGCAATTACAAATAATTTTAAATACAAATGTATTTAAATACAAATACATTGGAAATTATTTGAAATACTTTTTTTCAAAAACCTTTTTAATAATTTCAAATTTCAGGATGTATTACTATGTAGGTAAGACAACTCATATATTAAGACATCTAGTTTATAGGCATAATTAATGTTTTGCCCATTTGATGACAGACAGACCAGTGGTAGAGAGAATTGTTATTGCTAATTACATCACAGTGACAACTGACTGAAAGACCTCTCTCTATCCACTGAGACAACGGCCAATATATGTTGTTGTGTTAAGCCAGGAGGTCCACAATGCAGTGCCTATGTTACCTTCAGAAGATACACTGCTAATGACTGCTAGGATCTTGTGAGGAAGTGTGACAGCTCAACTTCAAAGTCAGCCAGGAAACCAGAATAGTCTGGTACCAGCCTGCAGCCTGGCTAAAGAAAAAAAGGATATTGACCTATGGTCACTGTCAGGTGGTAATCCACCCTATTGCTTTGAGTAAACAAACATTGTGGTCACTGGTACGTCATTGGGGGACACATGCTGTCAAGTGTCTTCATCAGTAATTAGCACTGTTGGGTGTTGAAGTTGCATTGAAGTTATTGAAAAGGTCAAATACGGTAGGAAAGTATTTAAATACAAATACGTTTAATTCCTAAACATCAAATACAAATACAATTATAAATACTTTAAGCACGTATTGAAATACTTTCAAACACAAATGTATTTGCCCTCGTGTCTGGAACAAACTAACAACCAAAACAGTAAATGCTACCTCTCAAGCGGTGCCTGGGGCTGGACTCCCCTGGAGGCTTATTATTTTATTAATCATCATTGTCCAGCATTTGAATAAGTCCACACCATCCATGAAATCTGCTTATTTTACGGTAGTGAATTACTGAAAGGAGAAGACTGAGTAGCCACGTCTGACAGCTAAGCCCAAGTCAAACACAATCGATCTTTCAATACTGCATTCAACATTGCAACGGAATATCGTGTGCTGCGACTTTGCCTTTATGCCTAAGCATACATCGAACGGATTTTATGACACAAAGATATATCAAACGTATCACATAAGTGAAGACGACGATGAAAACGCGGAGTACAGACGGAAACAACGGCGACAACGCTGTATGCCGGAAACCTCTTGTTTACATGCATCACTGCGCATGTATGACAGCGCTTTTCATTGGAATTTCCTTCGTCGAGGTATAAACCCATCAGTGAATTTTTATCAACGAGGCTCGCCAGATCATTTCTTCTTCTTTGCCACCTTTTTTGTCTTAAAATGGCATATTATGATTGAAAATAAGTTGATATGTAGTTGAGGAAAACAATATATAGTGTATGGGGTCTGCTGGTTCACGGGACATTTGTATTTTAAACATGGCGGATGTCAGAATGCAACTTTAAAACTCTTTAAAAAACCCATCTCTTTATGCAAGTTTTGTTGTTGTAATTTAACAGATGAGAACACTTTTCATTAATTGATTTTATGTTTCAAGTGATCATGTTTAAATTGATATATTAAGGTACTTTTATTTTAGTTTACCTTACTTAATTGTTTCTAATTTGTGGTCCTAACTATTCCATGTGGCAAATTTTGCTGCCTTCAGCAGCTGGTTAGAAGACTGAAACTCATAGCATGCATTACCCGTATTCAACTTGCAGCTGAGCAGGCTACATATTGTCTCCTGGTTCAGATCTGACCTACAGTCCATGTCAATTTTCTTCACCATCAAAAACGGTCTCTCGCTATCAGCATTCCTGTTAGGTAGTGACAGCAATGGCAACACGACAGCACACAAACGTGTTGTCGACCTAGCAACGTCACCCCAGGAAGAGTCGATCCTTTCGATTATCACGAGAATCGCGGAGGTATTTATTTACAAAAAGGCGGGAATAATCCTATAATAGGAAGGTAATAAAATTAACCTGGAGGTGGAATGATAAACAGGAGATTTTGTAACACGCGCGGGAGAACGGGGGATGGGTGCCAAAAGCGGGAGACTTAACAGGTCCGATTACATTACAACCCTCGTACGTAACATGTCGGTGACTAAAATGTGTATACATGATATCTGCGCCGTTTAATCGATAAACATCGCTGTTGTCCACCGCTGAGCAAGGACTGCGTCACACCAATAAAACGTTCAAAAAAACTTTATAGTACAATAACACGCAACCGCAGGTGGACACATAATGAAGCAGTTTACCTGTCTAGGCAAATACATTTATACTTCGTCTTCGTCGTCTCCTGGTAATTGCGATGTCACAGTGTACCTTTTTCATTGCATTTTTTTGCAATATTTTCACGCAGTTGCGATTGGCTTGGTTTCTTTTGTGTGACATTGCACTAAAGACTGACACACCATTTTAGTTGAAATGACATCATTCTTCGGGGTTGTTCGTTTTTATGCAAACGATTTCTTTTTGAGATATATGTTACGTGATATGTGCCACATCATCACATCGCCAGATTGTTTCCCCGTCTTCAACATTTAGGGTAGTTTCCCACTGGTTAGTGGCTATAGCGAATTAGCTTAAATACTTGGATACTCTGTGTGTTGTCAGCCTGACGTTCCTATTATGTGTTTAATGTATCCACATGCAGCGATTTTCAAAGGGTAAAATAGGACGATTTACCCCATCCCCGCCATCTATCGTTGTCATGAGTCGAACCTACACTACATCATATCCACATTATTCGCTGATTTGCAAACTATCAGAGTAGAGAACGTACATAAGCGAACGTAACATGTTTTGAGACTGTTCACCTCAAATGCATAATATTATAAGCTTATAAAGAATCCTATTAACGAAGCCTCAAAGTAGCACACATTTTTCATTGCATTCTGTAATCATGGTGTCAGTTGTGAGTAATATCCATTTAGTCTTTTTATTATTTCAAAGGCTTCGGAAAGATTCCAACATTGCAACTTCTCGAAAACATCACCAAGAGAACATCCCTTCGAAAGATCGCTAATATTGCGTGATGCGTTGACACAAAACATACCCAAGATTAACGCTCCTGTCACCGCTTTGGCTTAAATACCAGGAGTACGCCGCACGGAGTAACATGTTACTACAACGTGAACTAATCGATGCATATCATGTTTTATTTAGTCGTAAACGTTCATGCCTTATTTGTGGCTTTGTCCCATCATTAAGTGCAACACCTGTCCGCTGATGGATAGGAATAGCCCACCCTGTTCACCTTTGAGAAGCTACTATGTCCTCGTAGTTAACACTTCAAGCAAAATGTTATGATTCTATAGCAGGAAAACGCAGGTGGACACACAATGACAGAGGTAACATATTATAAATAAAATAATCAAAGCCATAAATATTGCGCATTCATCCTAGCCTTGTGAATACATTGATGTAGGCCATTGCGTCTGTCTTTTTTCATAGCGTCTGTCTTTTTTCATAGCGTCGGTCTTTTTCATAGCGTCTGTCTTTTTTTCTTAGTCCTAGTTTCACGAGGATATACACACCGAGTTTTCAGGACCAACAGGATCGTTGCGTTAAACATCACGTTTCGTAGTACATTTTATATAACTGACAGCTTATTTGAAATTACATACATAGGACACCACGTTTACCGTGGATCTGCATTATCACAGCTTTACAATTCAGCTGAGATTTGTATTGCTGAATTGTACTTAGGAAAGTTGATTTCTGTGCAAACAGCAAACCACAGCATATTTTCGTGGTACCATTTCAAGCATCTGGTACATGTACTGATACGGATCTTTGGTGATCTTCTGTTCCTTCTCCATCTCCGAGGAATGTGCCAATCTGTCCATTGCTGCATTGTACGCCATGGCCGGATCCTCCTTTTCCAATATGCTGATTGGCCTCTCCCAAGCAAAAGTAACACACAAGCTGCCCACTTGAAGAACACAACACAAGAGTACATACATGGATCAAAATGTTAAAAGATTCACACGTTCAAGACGGTGGAATTCACACTTTACGTCATATATCCAGCGGCGTCACTTGTCACATCAAAACATAGATATTTGAGCAAACAAAACGTGCACAACCAAACGACATCTTAGAACACTTGATTCAGCGGTTGCATAACATCCTTTATGATTCATCCGATACGAACGTAAATGGTATCCCGATCGATAATCGTTCATAAAATAACCCCTAACTGGACGTTCATCGATGTTGTTTCAAGTGTTTTACACACAGACGACCGATCCTGATTCGTCGGTCCAGTTGGCCCATCTACCGAATGATTTTCAGATAGCATGCTCTGAGCTCCGCCCACCTTTAGAATACACAAAATTGACACTGTCCGTGTAGGCACGTCGTCACAGTCGCGTAAATCGCCAACCACCACAAACAATGTTGCCACTAAAGGTGCCGATCCACTGCGAGGCACTAGCGCACAAGAATGCAGTAGGCATTACACATATATGACACTTACGTAGGGTGACCTCCTACCGCCACACATTTAGACAGTGTCTGTCAGACTCCGGAGATGCGAAAATGAGAGAAGATCACTGATTCATTCAGGACATGCCAAAGAATTTTATTTTTGTTGTTTGCCAAAGAATTATAGACGACACAAACAGCGAAGAAGATGACACGTTATGTACTGTACGACATAAGTTATACCGTGGAACGATTATACAGCGGTTTGGTATGCGGTGATGAGTGCACCCGGTTAATTCCAGTGTAA
>JAODUO010000086.1:72500-77500 GCA_025642075.2 Ridgeia piscesae | reverse complement strand
TACATCATATGAAACTGATTAAACATGTTAGTTGAATTAAATTACTTAGATAGGACAACATATTTTCACTGAAACAAAAATACATTATTTATTGTTGAACATCCATCTTGAATGTTACGTTGAAAGAAACCATTTATGTTTGACCTGAACAACGACACAACAATGTCTAATGTTGAACATTGAACGATATTGTAATCTATTTGTAATCAAGTTGCCGATTCCTTGCATCATGATCATTACCCATTTAGTGTTATACATTACTCGTTCGATATGTTGTGTTTGTGACTTCTCGTACATTGGTATTCATCAGCCTGTTATGAACACAAATGTAAAGTTAATTTATTTTATAACTCCTAATTCCCATAGGACTGCTCAAATCACAACTGGCAGATCTGGCAGGAAATGCATCAGTAAGGAAATATTCTGTGAATACCGTCGTGCAATAGGGGGGGGGGGGGGCGAAATCCATCCCGCAACTACCCCTCCTCGAACGAATCTCTAGAAGAGTAGCCCCTTCAAAAACGCCTTCGTTGCTTCAGCGAACTATCGTAGGCATTGCATACTCGCAATACATATCTGATGTATTCACATGTTGTTCAATATCGCTTCTGTTAATGCACTTCATCCAGCAATAACCTGTTTCTGCTAGGTGAATTAATCATTCAATATAGCTTTACATTTTGTGATACTAGTCTCATTTCAGCGGTCAATCATAATCTGCATCATTCAGTCATAACAGATACACCAGATACTTTTATTCTGCCTGCCGGGCATACAGTAGTAACCATATTTAAATGTAGAGCATACAACAACGCTTATAATAATAGAACAACAGTGACAGTCGGCTCACACGAGGTAGTTTGTTAATTTATAATTTGTCTTTGTGGCTAATGACGTGAAAAATGAAGTTGGTTTTGAACCTGGTGGTGCATTTTTAACATTGTCATGGTTTATGACATAAAACGGTCTTAGTTTCCTTAAAATGTACATTATCTGATATCACGTTTTGTACATCCTTGACATAATGACTAAATTTCAATTTGTGATCAAGTGGTACACCAACACACTTAAACGTGTCTGTCACTTTCACGGACTCGCCATCAATAAAGCGCTGTCCATCAAAGTGGCCACTTGTGCCGACATTAATGTTGCTTCGCCTTGCTCAGATTCATTTCTACCAAGTTACTTTTGCGCCATATTGAGACCATGGTCACGGAGTTCTCAAACGTGTGAAGTGAATCTGATCCACCCAAGTGTGTCGCAGTTGTGCACCGTTCGAGCATTATAGTTTGTTTTAATCAATGCATTATAGTCTCATTTACGCTTTGTGGCATTGATGTACAGCGTGTATATAATGGAATTCCCAACATATCCTTGTGGAGCGCCGGTATTCAAGATGTTGGGGAGGTGTTGCAGCCGGCATACACGTGATAGGGATTCTTGTTGTGAAAGTTATGTATGCAGTTGCTGGGAAGTTATTTATCCAGTGGATGACGTTCGGCGGTATTTACAGGGCGAGAATGCTTTATATTGGCTTGTGCCACAGAATAGCATTAAAGTCCGAATTAGAAATAATGAACATTATACAGACATAGGTACCTGCCTTCTCTAAATGTTTAGTGACACTGTGTAAAAGATTTGCCGCAGCATGTTGCAGCCGAATTGCAGAGCACCCAATTTAGCCTGGATGCGTGGAGAGAGGTGGGGCTAACATATCCACAGCTTTCATTGGAACAGAACTTAAAACAACTGGCCTCTAATTGTTGTTTTAGGCATACGAATGGCTGTGGTTTTTTCATAGGTTAGAAATTACAGCAGCGTCTATAGAGTCTCTTGGTATAGTTATGAGAACACTAGCGCCAGTGCAGTTCGGAGAAGATTGCCCGAGATGTTATCAGATACGACACATTTCCATGCATTGGCCGTCTTAAATTGCGAGTTACGGTGTCTTCGAAGATGAGGGTTATTGCCAGAACCACCGCGTACATGGGTGCAAATGTGCTTGTCGAAGTGAGCATCTTTCTTTTAACTATGTAGCATAAAGGGTGCAATGTTTGTACGTCGTACCTAATGTTGTTGGCACTAACGTCACCAGACAATGCCTTGGAATATAATGAAGGCGCCACGACTGTTTATGCTATGATATTGATGTTCCACTTTTTCTCGAAAAGTAGAATGATACCCCACGTTCGTCATCTTTGAACAATTTAGGTCTTCTCTTAACAGCAACAAATAATCCAAGTAAATGTATGTAGCATTTTAACACGTACACGCAGACAGGTACACAATGAAGCCGTTCTTCTGTCTCGACGGAGCTATAAATATTCCGTTTTCATTCTCGCATATTAATTGCGCGGTTACACCCGACTGTGACGTATTTTTCTTACGGCATTTACTAAAGTTTCAGATGAAAATGCGTAGTTAGCTCTACGGGCCGTCTACACGCATTTAAACTAATGCTATTCGGTGTCGGTGTCGGTGTCGGTTCGGTGTCGGTGTCGGTGTCGGTGCGGTGTCGGTGTCGGTGTCGGTGTCGGTGTCGGTGTCGGTGTCGGTGTCGGTGTCGGTGTCGGTGTCGGTGTCGGTGTCGGTGTCGGTGTCGGTGTCGGTGTCGGTGTCGGTGTCGGTGTCGGTGTCGGTGTGGTGCGTGTGGTGTGGTGTGGTGTGGTGTGGTGTCGGTGTGGGGTCGGTGTCGGTGTCGGTGTCGGTGTCGGTGTCGGTGTCGGTGTCGGTGTCGGTGTCGGTGTCGGTGTCGGTGTCGGGGTCGGTGTCGGTGTGGTGTCGGGGTCATGTCTTTTCGGGGTCGGTGTCGGTGTCGGTGTCGGTGTCGGTTCGGTGTCGGGTCGGTGTCGGTGTCGGTGTCGGTGTGGTGTCGGTGTCGGTGTCGGTGTGGTGGGGGTGTCGGGGTGGGGTCGGTGTGGTGTTGTGGGGTTTTTCTGTCGGTGTCGGTGTCGGTGTCGGTGTCGGTGTCGGTGTCGGTTCGGTTCGGTGTCGGGGTCGGGGGTCGGTGTCGGTGTCGGTAGTAGTAGTGGTGTTGTTGGCGTTGGCGTTGGCGTTGGCGTTGGCGTTGGCGTTCGTTTGGGGTGGCGTTTGGGGTTGGCGTTTGGGGTTTGGGGTTTGGGGTTTGGGGGCGTTTGGGGTTGGCGTTTGGGGTTTGGGGTTTGGGGTTTGGGGTTTGGGGTTTGGGGTTTGGGGTTGGGGTTTGGGGTTTGGGGGGCGTTTGGGGTTTGGGGTTTGGGGTTGGGGTTTGGGGTTTGGGGTTTGGGGTTTGGGGTTTGGGGTTTGGGGTTTGGGGTTGGCTTTGGGGTTTGGGGGGCGTTTGGGGTTGGCGTTGGCGTTGGCGTTGGCGTTGGCGTTGGCGTTGGCGTTGGCGTTGGCGTTGGGTTTGGGGTTGGCGTTGGCGTTGGCGTTGGCGTTGGCGTTGGGTGGGTCGGGTCGGGTCGGGTCGGGTCGGTGTCGGTGTCGGTGTCGGTGTCGGTGTCGGTGTCGGTGTCGGGTCGGTGTCGGTGTCGGTGTCGGGGTCGGGGTTGTTGGTGTGGTGTCGGTGTCGGTGTCGGTGTCGGTGTCGGTGTCGGTGTCGGTGTGGGTCGGTGTCGGTGTCGGTGTCGGGGTCGGGGTCGGTGTCGTCCGTGTCTTCGGGGTGGTGCGGTGTTTGTGTCGGTGTGGGGTCGGTGTCGGTGTCGGTGTCGGGTCGGTGTCGGTGTCGGTGTCGGTGTCGGTGTCGGTGTCGGTGTCGGTGTCGGTGTCGGTGTCGGTGTCGGTGTCGGTGTCGGTGTCGGTGTCGGTGTCGGGGTCGGTGTCGGTGTGGTGTCGGTGTCGGTGTCGGTGTCGGTGTCGGTGTCGGTGTGGGTGGGTCGGGTCGGTGTCGGTGTCGGTGTTGTGGTGTCGGGGTGGTGTCGGTGTCGGTGTCGGTGTCGGTGTCGGTGTCGGTGTCGGTGTCGGTGTCGGTGTCGGTGTCGGTGTGGGGTCGGTGTCGGTGTCGGTGTCGGTGTCGGTGTCGGTGTCGGTGTCGGTGTCGGGGTCGGTGTCGGTGTCGGTGTCGGGGTCGGTGTCGGTGTCGGTGTCGGTGCGGTGCGGTGCGGTGCGGTGGGTGGGTGGGTGGGTGGGTGCGTGCGGTGCGGTGCGGTGCGGTGTGGTGGTGTGGGGTCGGTGTCGGTGTCTGTCGGTGTCGGTGTCGGTGTCGGTGTCGGTGTCGGTGTCGGTGTCGGGGTCGGTGGTGTGGGGTGGGGTCGGTGTCGGTGTCGGTGTCGGTGTCGGTGTCGGGGTCGGTGTCGGTGTCGGTGTCGGTGTCGGTGTCGGGGTCGGTGTCGGTGTCGGTGTCGGTGTCGGTGTCGGTGTCGGTGTCGGTGTCGGTGTCGGTGTCGGTGTCGGTGTCGGTGTCGGTGTCGGTGTCGGTGTCGGTGTCGGTGTCGGTGTCGGTGTCGGGGGTCGGTGTCGGTGTCGGTGTCGGGTCGGTGTCGGTGTGGTGTGGTGTTGCGGGCGGTGTGGTTGGGGTCGGTGTCGGTGTCGGTGTCGGGGTCGGGGTCGGGGTCGGTGTGGGGTGGGGTCGGGGTCGGTGTCGGTGTCGGTGTCGGTGTCGGTGTCGGTGTCGGTGTCGGTGTCGGTGTCGGTGTCGGTGTCGGTGTCGGTGTCGGTGTCGGTGTCGGTGTCGGTGTCGGTGTCGGTGTCGGTGTCGGTGTCGGTGTCGGTGTCGGTGTGGGTGGTGTTTGGGTTGGTTCTGGGTTGGGGTTGGGTTGGGGGTTTGGGTTTGGGGTTTGGGGTTGGGGTTTGGGGTTTGGGGTTGGCGTTTGGGGTTTGGGGTTTGGGGTTGGCGTTTGGGGTTGGCGTTGGCGTTGGGGTTGGCGTTGGCTTGGCGTTGGCGTTGGCGTTGGGGTTTGGGGTTGGCGTTTGGGGTTTGGGGTTTGGGGTTGGCGTTGGCGTTGGCGTTGGCGTTTGGGGTTTGGGGTTTGGGGTTTGGGGTTTGGGGTTGGCGTTGGCTTTGGGGTTTGGGGTTTGGGGTT
>JAODUO010000086.1:52500-67500 GCA_025642075.2 Ridgeia piscesae | reverse complement strand
ACGGTGACGGTGACGGTGACGGTGACGGTGACGGTGACGGTGACGGTGACGGTGACGGTGACGGTGACGGTGACGGTGACGGTGACGGTGACGGTGACGGTGACGGTGACGGTGACGGTGACGGTGACGGTGACGGTGACGGTGACGGTGACGGTGACGGTGACGGTGACGGTGACGGTGACGGTGACGGTGACGGTGACGGTGACGGTGACGGTGACGGTGACGGTGACGGTGACGGTGACGGTGACGGTGACGGTGACGGTGACGGTGACGGTGACGGTGACGGTGACGGTGACGGTGACGGTGACGGTGACGGTGACGGTGACGGTGACGGTGACGGTGACGGTGACGGTGACGGTGACGGTGACGGTGACGGTGACGGTGACGGTGACGGTGACGGTGACGGTGACGGTGACGGTGACGGTGACGGTGACGGTGACGGTGACGGTGACGGTGACGGTGACGGTGACGGTGACGGTGACGGTGACGGTGACGGTGACGGTGACGGTGACGGTGACGGTGACGGTGACGGTGACGGTGACGGTGTTGTTATTCTTATGTTGTTGTTGTTGTTGTTGTGTTTTGTCTACACACTCACAAATTTGGTGTCTAAAATCAGTTAATGACCGCTGACTGTCGGAATACAACACATTAAAGACCAACAAAGACATACCACTTTATTTGACTCTGCTGATAACAGTCACGATTTTTCGTAATCGTTCCATTCGTGAGATCCGCTACAGTGGTAGTTCTATCATGAATGTTCGACACAGTGTGACTGCGTGATCAGCGTCACTTGCACGGTTTACCAACGGCAGCACTTGCACACCGCTCTTGGTGCAGTAGCCGATGGTGCCACCAATGCATAACTTACGACAAGAGGTGTGTTTGCATTTAACCTTTCCGATGGAGTAACCTGCAAACACAAACCACCTTTGCCAAATCAAATAGTTAATTCCTGCTGTTGCGCAATTAATTCATTATTTGATAGATTGATTCTGCTAGCCACAGTTTGATATAATATTGTCGGTAAAGATCAATATAATGATGTCAACAACATTTACGGGTGTAGTATTCAGTCTTCAATGGAAGTGTGTCATGTGGAGTTCTTATTTTAAACTATTTCATATTGCATACAATAGAAGTATGTCATGTCGTATTCTCATTTTAAACTGAACCATATCACATACCAACAAAGAAAACATACCGTGCGTCCTGTATTTGGACCTACACCATTTCGTGCCTGCAAGAACAAACAAAATAAATGTTGTTTTGAATACGACGATGACTTAGTAAAACGACAATTCAGTAGAGTCTTGTTATTCAACCTGCTGTGGCTACTGACATTTGACGCAAAGTGCAGTGTTGGGAGAAACAAAATCACACAAATCATACCTTGTCCGAGGCACTTGCATGAACCGTAGACACTGTCTCCGCAGTAGCATATGGCAGAATACATGCATATCTTCTTGCACGAGTTGTAAGGGCATCTAACACGGCAGAACGCGATAGCTACAATAACAAAGCCAATATTAAATATAAATGAGTAATCGGTATCACACATGGAACTGGGGTAATTGATAAAACACAAGAAAAGTCCACATAAACAACAACGCTGCATTTCGAGTCGCCGTTGCCCTGCGAACGCATTTACCAATGTAATGTTGTAGACTGGTAGTGATTTATTTATTTTGCTAAATAAGATAAACGCGCATTCGGTGAATCGATGTTACTTAACATAACGTTTAATTGAACAGTTCGAGCACGTTTTACTTATATTCCAGTAATAATGCGTTGCACTGTAATTTGATACTATGGCGAATCATAAATAATATCATAAACATAGCATCGGAAGATCAACATCAACAAAATTGGTCCTGAAATAGGGCAATTGCACACACTGGGTTGAACAATTTAATCGAAAGCAACTTCCTCCTCACCGTCAGCTTGAGGCATGAAGAGAACGAGGATGCAAACAGCGACGAACACTCCGCGTTTCATCATTCTTGTGATGATCTGCGTATGTAACAATCTCAAGAAATAATTATCAAGCAATCGAGATGCAAATGAAGAAGTTTTCAGTATTTCGAAATCACCTAAAATGAGTAATTCCTGCACTCTTTTAATATGCTCGTACGCCAGTAACCTCACCTCAAAGAAACCTCTGGTCTTGACGAAAGAAGTTGCTCGAGTGATTCGGTGAAATACATATTGCCTTTAAATACTGTAAACATTCAACATACATTATGACGCAGTAGTGCGTGCAAGATTACATTTAGAGGTGCCATAAACGTAAATCATCTACATCTAGTGTGCCTGATTGCCGCTTTGAAAGGTACCATGACGTCATATGTAAAAGTATAAATCTGCTTTACAACACGCAACATGGAAGACACAGTTTATTATTATTATTGTTTAATGTATTAAATTATTATTATAAATGTATTAAATAATGTCATTAATTATAATTGTTATGGATCATTTATAATGCATTTACGGTATGCCTACTATTTGTCTAAGCCTTCTAATTAGACTTAGGATAATAGTCTTTTACCATATATGACATAAATGACCTTCTTTAATATAATTATACACGCATTTTAATATTGACTCAAATTCAGCCATCTGACAGAGTTCCGAATAAAATCCCGAATGAATTACTTAACCCGACTGCTTTGAAAATACTATGACGTCATATTTGCCTTAGCCCAAACCTGCATTACCACTGGAAGCGTGGGAGACACTTTAACTGTTTATTGTTATTTTTAGTTATACATTATTACCAATTCAAGATTCAAAAGACTTTATTGTCCATTTAAAACATCATTTTAAAAACGGAAATTGTTCTTCAGTTGTACAGTAAAATGAGAGCAATAAGATTGGTGAGCCATAATATATACGGTTAATAGCTGAGTAATTCGTAATTACTAACCAGTCAGGAAGAACTTATGTGTGAACGCAGCATGTGGACTGTGGACAGTGTACTACACTTTGTAGTTTAGGTAATTTGTGGCGAGATTATAATATTAGGGATTCGTACTGTTCGCGGGTAAAAAAGACATCGCTGCCTGATGCGACACCTAGTGGCTATGGACTTGCCACGGTGTGTTGACAGTGTTATTAAACATGGTTATTTTGTTATTTAATTATACATACGGTTATGGCTTGTTTAATAATGCATCGAACGATCAATTTGTTTTCTCACAAAAACAACAACTCACATATGCGTGGATGCGATGCGATTCATACAAAAATTCATCAGAGTATATTGATATACATTGTATGCAAACGGTGGCGCCACTGTATTGATGTATTTTCACACGACTTGTGCCTGTGGCGACGAATACCAAAAGATGAAATGTCTACTCGTTTTGGAATGGCAAGAAGTATTTGAAGAAACAGTGCACCCCCGAGACTAAGAAAGAAAGAGTGATATCAGCAGTGACCGCAACAACGAAACAGGTGACATGTTGGATGAAATTTTGTGTAAATGTGACACATCTTGCAATTTGACGTGACAATCTTCATCTGCGACGCAACCGTTACCGACGCTATCGAAAGTACGTGTCGGGGGTTTATAAATTCCTAGCAATAGAGTAGTATGTCGTAAATAATATCAGCTGTGAGACATTTATAAAGGCAAGATCTTCCATCGAATCGTTCCTGTCATTTCAGAGTTCACTTGTAGAACGTCGTTGATAGTCGGTAAGTACTGCCAGGTTAATGTTGTTCATTAATCGTACCTATACGTTTTGTGATATTCGTGCAAATGGTACAAACAGATGTATATATATATATATATATATATATATATATATATATATATATATATATATATATATAATATATATATATATATGTATATAATATATAAATTCATAAATACATATGTAAGCAAAAGGGACATAATGACCCTTGTGTAGTAATTTCTTGACGACTGTTTTTCTGAATGCTCTGTTTATATGGCTATTTTCGTAATGTACACCTAAGCATGTCTTGTTGTGACAACGTCACACATATCTTCCTCACAGCGAGACATGTCGTCTTCTTGGTCTGTACTTTGCTGTCGCCTGAGGCCTACGCGAAGGAAGTGAACGGCGGTGAGCCGGTTATCCGTGAAGCTAGCCGTTTCAAACGTAGATGCTCAATAATACTCACAAACGATTATCATCCAACAGAAAGCAAAATACTAATGCACACAAATCATTGCTTCATAAACACGCATTCAACTTCAAGCGCGCGCTCACGTTCGAAGTATTAACGTAAACGAGTAATATGATGCGCTCTTGTTGATGTTGCTCTCCTCGTTGATTCCTCTTGTACAGTCAATCCAAATACTGCCGGATCATTCTCGTTGTCCGTTCTTCCCATTGTAATCTCTCCATAGCCGCCTCTATCCATGTCATGTCCTCGCCTGATCTGTTCATGTCTATCCTGGTGTAGTGTGTGAATTTCTGTGAATATAACATGTAGTATAAAGCATTTCTTTTATTATTTCTAATGAAATACTCAAACCATGTACCATCTTAATGAGTATTAACTACTAGTAACATATAGAGTATGTCATGTATGGCACATTAACTTGCCTCGATATGTATCTAACAATCTATAAATAATACAAAAAAGGCATTAAAATTAACTTTCCTGGATTTGGTTAAGCGGAGTTATTTAGGCGTGTTAACCTGAATACGCTAAAAGTAAGACGCGAGAGCCTTTGTCAGGAAAGTGTGTACCCGCTATCAGTAGCTAGAACAAATAGATTCTGCAACTCCTTTATACCGTGGGGATTATACAACAGCCAGTAAATACGGAAAGGCAGAATACAGTCGATTAATACCGTATCACATGTAATGATATTCTATGCGTTAATTGTCTTTTATTGTATAATGTGAATCCAGCTCAGTTGAGATGTTAATAAAACTTGTGTTATTACGATATTATTATAAGTAAAATGTAATGCTCTCTGTTGTTTATGTATTATATGCATGTGTGTGAATGTCTTCATCCTGTTTGAACCACATGCAGGTTCAGTCACTTGTTCCCATCCATGCGGCCCAAGCAAGAACTGATGCGCCTTAACCTGCGAGAACCACTGTAACCCTCAATGCTTCTTCGGTCATACAGCTGCGTGCTATTGCTACTGAACAAGACTCGCCACGGACAAAACCCGTTATCCGTACAATTGGAATGCAAAAAACAAACGAACATTAACCTGTGTAAAATGTAAAAAAGATGTTTGGTATTTACCTTTCTTCTATATAAATACACGATTACTACTGTGTGTGCATGCGTGTGTGTGTGTGTGTGTGTGTGTGTGTGGTGCGCGTGCGCGTGCGCGTGTGTGTGGTGTGGTGCGTGCGCGCGTGTGTGTGTGCTGCGTGCGTGTGCGTGTGTGCGTGTGTGCGTGTGTGTGTGTGTGTGTGTGTGTGTGTGTGTGGTGGTGTGTGCGTGTGGCGTGTGTGTGTGTGTGTGTGGTGCGCGTGTGCGCGTGTGCGCGTGTGCGCGTGTGCGCGTGGCGGTGCGGGGCGTGTGCGCGTGGGCGTGTGGCGTGCGCTGTGCGCGTGCGCGTGTCGCTGTGCGGGGCGGCGGCGGCGTGCGTGCTGTGCGTGAATGGGGGCAGGCGGACAGCGGCACGGAGCAGCGGACGCGGACGGGACTGACGGACGGACGCGGACGCGGACGCGGACGCGGACGCGGACGGACGCGACGCGACACGGACGGTTTGAACGTGACAGGACACGGACACGACGACGGACCGGTACACTGTGACACGACACGGACACGGACACGGACACGGACACGGACACGGACACGGATCACGACACGGACACGACACGAACGAGACGGACACGGACACGACTCACGACATCGGACACGGACACGGACACGGACACGGACACGGACACGGACACGGACACGGACACGGACACGGACACGGACACGGACACGGACACGGACACGGACACGGACACGGACACGACACGACACGGACACGGACACGGACACGGACACGGACACGGACACACAAGCAACATAAACCCTAATAAATAAGAAAACAGTGTATTTCAGCAGATAGTTTTAATTGTAGATACGTTTTAACCATATGTGTATACAGGACAAGCGTATTGTTTCCGTTCTTACAAAAAGATAATTGCGTGTCGTACAAGTTGACAATCAGGCTCGTTTCCTCAGTTTCGGCGGTCGCGAATCGCAGCAGCTGCATTGGCCGTAGACGTGATTACTGCAGTAGCAGAGGGCGCAGTGTATGCACTTCTTCGCGCACGGTTCATATGCGCACGTGGCTCTGCACATCACGATAGTCGTAGCTCCTGCAAGCAATACATTATGGCTTACATCCACAGACCTGCCATATTTTGGGGATGGTAATCTGTATGTTTGACCTACAATTATGTAAGAATCTATATCAGTCAGTATCAGATAAGTCGTATATATTTGCCGCGCATACCATAACAACACATGAATACAACATATAAAGCAAATATACACCCAATATAATTTAATAGAAACAATGTTTCACCATAAAAATGAAAGCTGAACAAATGCTGGAATTTTTTAAACACGCAAAAATAACCAATGGGACATATTTCAGGTACTAAAGGCTAAGCAACATCTACTGTTAATATAAGAAGACTATTAATAATGTAGCAAATTTTGAGGCTAAATAAAACAATATTATTTTGTTTTATTTAGCCTCTACTCTATATCATCTGTAATCCTAGTAGTCTTTGGGTGATGCAGGCTATAAATACTAAAATATGTTCTTGAGATACATATTTTATGTGTAATATGTTCTGTTGATGAGACTTGTCAAATATACATGAATGAGATCAAACCTATATTGGCATTGGGCTGAATGTTTACCAGATCACACATCGATTAATGCCATGTGGTTTCACCTATACTGAGTGATAATAGGGAACCTGTCAGTTACGGCGTTGTACTCGTATCAAATGGTGTTAACAATAGGTCAAACAAAGCTGCATTGTCCAGGCAACACAATACTTGATTGAATTAAGCCCTACTATTGTCTGTGAACTTCGCTAACTGCAGGGAATAACGACCTATTATTTACCAACAGGGCACGTCACCCAGACAGGTTATTTGGGTCGGTTTTATGTCCGATCGTATAGGCAATTTCAGGAGTTAATGCAGTCATGTACTGCTGATAACGGCACTAGTAACAACTAAAATAACATTTCGCCAAATTGGCGAAGAGTTCTTATTTATTTTCGCTAAATAGCAAACTAAATCGCCAATGGCGCAACTGGAGATCGGGACAGCGCTAGCCTAGCAGATTGCACCGTTGCCACCCGTTGAGCCTCCTGCCGAAGTGGCAGGGCTGCATCCGTGGACCGGGAAGGGCAGCATTTGCTACCATGTTATTCATTTCACCTTAAACAGGCTCACTGTTGCAAACCTATGATCGTTGATTAATATCATGAGGAACTGAGGAACCCCGATAATCTGTAGAATGGCTGACCATGCAAGCTTTTGATATGACATATCTAATACAATTTTAATGCCATCCTATTTTAAATGCATCGGCAATTGATAATTATGGTCATTGGGCCAAACACACGAATTAACGCAACGAGATGTAACGATAGTTGCTATCATTGAAAAGATGCCCTTACAACACTGCAAGGTTAATGCATAAGCAACTACACAAGAGCGAGGAGAGCACTCACGTATTGGTTTCGTACATCTGCTGCCTCCGTAACCACGTAGGCATTTGCATTTGTGTTTCCGGAGGTTGCATTTCCCAAGGTAACAATGTGAATGCGACGTGCAATCTGAATAATCAAGACAGTTGTATAAATAAAGTGAACATGAATAGGTACAACGAGTACAAACCTTGTCTGCTCTCGGCAGAAACTCTGGCAGTGTGTAATCATTAGAGCGTGGGATCGACAGTGATTAGACGTGGAAACACAGAAAATTTTAAGCAATATAGCATGATGGTTGTGCACATTATGCACGTGCAAAGCAGTTTGGAATACGTCGTAGAGGTGAAAAACACACCAAAGCAATTTCGATGACGTAGTCTCCAAGCTACTACAAGTTAGAATAGTAAAATACATGTGGCGCCTAACTGAAGGATAACGCATATATGAGAGGATGTATTATAGAAAGTTTGGTCGATTTCGTGAAAAACACCATGATTTACGCAAATTAAGATAATAGGGATTAAAAAGCATGACATGTATGAGACCACCTGCATAGATATATATCATTATATATCAAACAGATGATATACACTACATGGCAAAATTGGGTTATTTGGGGCTGTTCGTATTATATAGTTTCCATTTTCTCAGGGGAAATACTTACCAGGTTTTATGCCACATGTCTTGCCACTGTATCCGCCAGTACATCGGCATTTGTGTTTTCTTTTGTGACATGATCCGTGGCGACCACACTGAGAGTTGCTTACGCAGTCTGAATCAAAGGTAATTGATATAGTTTTATAATAGCGACTGCATTGCAATTTTTGCCAACATCACTTGCATATATTTCGGTGCAAACAAAAGGGATGTCGTAAAGATATTGTAGGTTGTTGTACATCTCGTACAAAGATGATTAATTTGTCACAAAATAGAAGAAGTCAACACAATTAAACAAGGCATCAGACTTTTATTTATCGAAGACCTCCTGACAAGTATGAATAAAGGAAAAATACAATAGTATGGTGATGTTACTAAATCAACCGGCCTTGCAAAATCTATCCTGCTATGCACCATGTCAGAAGCACTGCCCAAATAAATAAATGAATACATAGTATATATATATACACTTATCGATCATTTATTTATATTCATCTTACTTATATATATATATATATATATATATATATATATATATATGAATATATATATATATATATAATATAAAGAGAGAGAGAGAAGAGAAATGAAATGAAATGAAATGAAATGAAATGAAATGAAATGAAATGAAATGAAATGAAATGAAATGAAATGATGCGATTAAGTGTGCACATATAAGGGCATTTAATTATGTTAGAAAAACTCACCATGTTTATCGTTGCAGTAAGTGCCTTTGTAGCCCCTACTGCATGCACACCTTCTGTTTCTGCACACGCCCTGGTTGTTGCAGTCACTATGACGCCTACAACCTAATGATACAACCAAAATAAATATATGTAGCCATATCGTCTAAAGCAGATATATTATGAAATAAAATATCATCTGTTTTCTGAACATCATATCAGTATAACGTAGGTGTTTTGTAGACACAGTTTCTCCCTCTGCACCTTCCCTGATTGTGACAGTCGCTGTGTCTTTTACAACCTGCACACGATTGTATGTGTTACATGACTAAGTTTTCAATTTTATATATAATATTCCCTCAATATTCCTATTTTAATTAACTGTAGAGGAAACATTTTCATCCGCCTATTGAAAAACGTATATTTTTATTGCTTGATTTTAGTGTATTATGTACGGCGTGTACTGGTGGCAACACGGATCTTTTAAAATAGATATGATCTTTACAAGAAATGAAATATTCATTATTATACATAATATATGCAGAGGTGCACATCAGTATATCCGAAGAAACATAATCCACCCAATGATCACCGAATGTGACAGTATTGCATTGTTTAGCAATGGCTTCTTTAACTGCTTATAGCAAGAACCATAGTCCTACTAACTGATGAACCCCACTGATTACCAAGGAACAACCATTGAACATCTAGCTTTCGGTACACACACCGCCCCCGGCGATTGCAGTGACTATCGCTATGACAACCTGAATAACATATGTTTACGTATCATTACAAATAGTCATCACTCTTTCGTTTAAGCCAATTCTCTTCTGAAAGTGAACAAAACTGTGTAACCACACATGGAACACAATAACAAATGTGACGCAACAATTGGTCACTAAATCGTAACGAAATATATACATATAAATATATCGAAGTGGTTCTATATATTAACTGATATAGCTAAGTTCAGCCGATCAATACAGAACAATTTTGTAAACTTACCGTCAGCACAAGTAGTTGTTGTATTATTTGCTATTTAGATACTATTCATTTGGATATGATATATTTTAATAATAATAGATTTTCATCGGAAATCAATATTGCATTCATTGCAAGAGTCGGATGCTTCCAAAACGATATTTGGTACAATTACGTTTGGAAAGTGGTTGAAGTATCTGGTCGACGTAGGTATTTCAGATACACACGATGTCATGTTTAATAACTGATGGATATTATATTCGTTTAACGCGAAATGTTTTTAACCATGCATATATTACATATATTATAACGCACACATATATATATATATATATATATATATATATATATATATATATATATATATATATATACATTTTTATACCAGCACATCAAAGCAGTAAAAACTACGAGCTAAATAATTTCACAGTAGAAGTAGTGCATCGCATGAGACTTGCTAAAACGCTGTAACATCCACATGTTGAGGACATCTTATACACACCTTTTCGAATTTCGCAATATGTGCCACTGTAGCCATTGTGGCATTTGCACTTGCCCATGTTGCACCAACCATGATCATTGCAGTCCTTGTGCCTACAACCTACACAACATGGAGCAGGTCATATAGGAACTAGTTGGCAGTCTTCAGTAGGTTTAAGACAACTACCTCATCCACTCTATCAGACACAACCCAAAGAGTACATATGATCCCAGTAAATCATGAATATAATAACGATATATATTAGAATCATATCCAAACTACAATACGTCGACATAGGGTTTCAGATATATGGATATATCAAATGGGTCTAAATTATAGATGTTTGTTTACCTTTTGACTTACTGCACACATACTCCATGTAAAACACAGAGATTTAAATTAAGCAAATATTTTTAAAAACATTTGTGACATAATGGGTCATTTACATACGAACAACCAATAGCAAACTCTACTGACAGTACACTTGACTGTAGTTACAAGTCTGAGTAATTATGTTTGAGATCCTCAATGACACATTAGCCGTAACTACAAAGATTGGTATCACTGAGCAGACACAAATCATAGGCACATTTGGGAAAGAGGGAGGCAAGAAGGGAGGGAGGGAGGTAAAGAAAGTGGAGAAGAAAGAGGGGGAAAGGAATGGAGGGACGGATGGAGAGGGATAGAGGGGGAAGGATGGAGGCAGGGACATACTGAGAGGTACAGGGAGGGAGGGGAGACAGGAAGGAAGGGATGGAGGGAGAGATAGCCAGAGAGAGGGAAGGAGGAAGGTATGGAAGCAGGCGAGGGAGGTAGGGACAGAGGGATTGAGAAACCGAATGAGGAAGGGACAGAGAGTGAGGAAATTAAAATGTGTGTTTAGAAATATTGAAAATTATCCAGAAGGTGAGAAAAAAGTATTGTATGGAAATTACTCATTGAGGTGTCAGAGTTGGTGGAACGATATTATCTAATGCTGCAAGGGATCAGCGGTAAAATGAGCTAAGGAATATTGAAACATGCGCGCAAGGCTACACACACACACACACACACACACACACACACAATCGCGCGCGCGCACACACACCTTTGGCAAGCCTGGCTTTGCGGACGGCAAGTTCCTCGTTGTCCCCCTCTTCCTCCGTGAATGCTTGACGAATCACAAGCGCGAAGACAAAAATAGCGCCGACGAAGAAGGTAGCCTTCATTCCGACGGTTTGTAAGTGACCTGTAGCACACAGAAACAAATACTGCAGACATACGTACATAATCATGTTATGTCTAGCACATATAATATACTTTAATATTGACTAAAATGTTGTCGATCGTGGAATATTTTCCAAATATATATATTATATATATATATATATATATATATATATATATATATATATAATAAAATATATAATAATAATAAAATATATGCTATATCATATACACCCTCCTAAGACAACAATGCAAGATCAGTGTAGATAAAAATAAGCCAACTAACTAACACTTAGTTTTAGTGACTTACGTAAATTATGTAAACAACAACAATGTACATTAATACATATATACAGCAAGCATGCCGACTCCAGTGAAAGTACCAACCAATACCTACACATACTGGGTGTGTTTTACATTTAATTTATAGCTGATAATACAATAGTCGTTTCACCAACACTGACCTTTCACTTCCGCCGCTAATGTTGACATTCACGTCATATCCTGCTAATAAGCACACCGAGACCATGCTCTTTAAATTGCATCTGCACTGAGCAGTGCATGTGTCTCGGATGGGAGACATGCCTGTTAACAATCGTGGTATATGTAAACCTGTCCACTGGCCATCGTGACAGAGGGGCGCTCCAAGAAATATTCAAAGACTTCTTGGAAAGGTTCCTCGTTACTTCTAACATTGAATACGACCAGTGAACAACACAACAGCTGATCGTATTGCCTGGTGACGGCAAGTCAACCAAGTCACCTCCTTATTAGAAACCACTCGAATGACCAACGTAGAAGAGAAATGAAGAAAGCACCGATAACCTCCTGCACTCACGATAGTGACGTGCAGCCGCCAAGGCAAGATTTGCCTGTTGTATATAGGATGCATCAGCCATCAGCGTGCCTGCACTTGACCAGGACTTCGTCCTTCATGAATCTTCGTTCGAAAAGCGTTGCCAGGAATGAATTAATGTAACTCTACTTACCATCGGCAAACGTAATATTCGGAGGGTGTCTCAGGGCGCGGGTTTGATATGAAGAGGGATTCTACTGAGTTTTATACCATCCCTCGAGATTTTGATTGATGTTGTGCATATGACCTTATAGTACCTGAAGCCACTACAATTTCGTCAATGGACGCCATGATACATATACATCCACCCACGTAGATTGGTGACGAGTTACTTCCATTACACAAGAGTTACAGTTGTGGGAGGGTTAGACGTTTGTGAAAACATAATAATAACAATTTGTCAAAATAATCGCAAATACATTCGTAAATCATGATGAAATAAATAACTTAAAAACACACCCTCAATTAATTTATCTTGTAGCAAAACATGTTCGTTGATATCGCTAAAATCATATCAAGATACTTTTGTGACTTTAGTATTAGTTTAGTCAACTCACAAACAGGTGAATAACCTTATCTGAATATATATATATATATATATATATATATATATATATTAGGAACTCGATTGTATTTTTCATCGACTATTGATCGCTTCCAATGATAACAGTTGTTCGATGATAATTATCAACAATACAAAAATACGCATTTTTACAAATTACTCAACGTGTCAAAATGTATTATTTAATTGCGTTTGTTAGCTAAATGACGTTCACGTTAGCGCATAGTTTAATCATTGCTATAATATAAACCTCAACGCAAGTTCAGCTAATGCCAATACTAGTTTAATGCCGTGGGTTGTATGGTATATTTTTGTAGGGATATTCCTACCATCTATTACCATGATATCACTAAAGCGGCGACATGAAAGTGATTGTTTACGGAATAATTTTTTATATAAAGTAAACAAAATAAATAGTACGGCACGCCTCGGATCGACAAATATTCACAAACTGACACGAAGAGTGAAGGCAGAGGGGGAGAATTGTGAGGAGATGTCTGACTGAAGGTAGACCTGAGTTGTGCAGTAGAGCGGGCTAGGTAGGTCTAGTATGGAGAGTGAGTGAAGGGACCATGGAGGGAGACTGACATGTTGCGTGTGGAAAACTGAAGCGGTTGGTGCGAAAATTAAGATTGATAGATACTGTTAATAGAAATCTGAAAAGGGCAAAAGTGAGCATCTTGGAGTGGGGTATTACGCAGAGGATCGTGTCAAATGGAGATGTCTGGCAGAGAGGGTGGAATATATCAAATTACATATAGTGGCCTCCTGCACGGCAATGGATCAATAGGATGTCAACTTCTTTGACACTGGACGGTTACTTTATTGCCTTTAATACACACATGCAGCGTACGACAATACCGTTAGTCACAGGGCAAGGGATAATGTATTGCCACAAGCTGAGTCAATTTAAATGAACTATTGCGATGAGCTATTGAAGCGTATGCAATACTGCAGGCGTTGGTCTTCCACTTGGGAAAGGTGTGATGGGGCTTGAATGTTTATAGGCATAGAGGGAAACCCCTGGCCGTTCTTTATCACAATGTGCACCAAGCACACAGAGGTGATGTGTAGATGTATTGTATCACAGCACGCAAATGCGCTACACAATACACAGCAAGCAGTGAATGGAGACAGTTTGCGACGCACGTCATACATAGTATTCTATTTTCTATGTCCCGTGGGAAAGCACAGTGGTAGCTCGCCGATCTACGTAAGTGCATCGCGAGTTAGTGTCTACACACTGTGTGTGTGTGTGTGTGTGTGTGTGTGTGTGTGTGTGTGTGTGTGTGTGTGTGTGTGTGTGTGTGTGTGTGTGTGTGTGTGTGTGTGTGTGCAGCAGTGATGGAGCAGTTTGCGACGCACGTCATACATAGTATTTATTTTCTATGTGTGGGAAGCAGTGGGGTGCCGTTGTGTGTGTGTGTGTGTGTGAGTGTGTGTGTGTGTGTGTGTGTGTGTGTGTGTGTGTGTGTGTGTGTGTGTGTGAGTGTGTGTGTGTGTGTGTGTGTGTGTGGTGCGTGCGTGCGTGCGTGCGTGCGTGCGTGATATATATATATATATATATATATATATATATATATATATATATATAGTAATAGTGTATTTGTTGTGTATTGTGTATAATTATGTTATTTAAAAAACTTTAATTGGATACTATTAATTAAATAGTTCATTCTGTACATAACTGTTGTGATGATGCAATGACAGTTCTATTTGCATCAATTCCAGCTACGAGACTTTCCAGTGAGTTAATTTGCAAATAATCCAAAGGCGTTGGGTAACATACATACATCCACATATCAACTTATGTATACAGTAGGGTATGGTGCAGTTTGCTGTCATATACATTTCGTTTTACTCCACTACTATTGGTTCTACAGTAC
>JAODUO010000086.1:0-47500 GCA_025642075.2 Ridgeia piscesae | reverse complement strand
TACATTTATTATCGAATTTAAATAGATCTGTTATCGAAATGTCCACAACATATTTATCCTTCACTGGTAGACGTGCCGTGGATAAGTCGTGAAAATATAATACAATAAAACCTGTCTTGGGCGACCTCTGTCGTGAGCGACCACCATCTTGAAGAAGCGCTTTCTTAGGCCCGGATCGTTTCTAATTAAAACATACCCGTCGTGAACGACTACCTGCAAAACGCGACCAGCGACTACACAACTAAATTATTCATGCGACCGTTGTTTTCCCTGCTAACAACGATCGGAACATGTTTCGTCGTCGGTTTCCAATTCAATAAATACCCGTATCGTCGAGTCATCTGATTGGTCGATTACATTTGATTTGTATATCAATATGCGCCACGATCGCAGCCACGACAATGGGGAGGTGTCATGACAGCCGGCACCGGTCCGAGGATTATTGACACGACGATAAGGAGGTGCCATCACAGCCGGCACCGTGCCGAGATAGACACGACAATGAGGAGGTGTCATCACAGCCGGCACCGGTGCCAAGGATTATAGACACGACGATGAGGAGGTGCCATCACAGCCGGCACCGGTGCCGAGGATTAGAGACACGACGATGAGGAGTGCCATCACAGCCGGCACCGTTGCCAAGGATTATAAACACGACGATGAGAAGGTGCCATCACAGCCGGTACCGGTGCCGAGGATTAGGGACACGACGATGAGGAGGTGCCATCACAGCCGGTACCGGTGCCGAGGATTAGGGACACGACAGATGAGGAGGTGTCCATCACAGCCGGCACCGTTGCCGATTATTATAGACACGACGATGAGGAGGTGCCATCACAGCCGGCACCGGTGCCGAGGATAGACACGTATGAGGAGGTGCATCATAGCGGTAGTGACGAAGTTATAGACACGGATGAGGAGGTGCCATCACAGCCGGCACCGGTGCCGAGGATTAGAGACACGACGATGAGGAGGTGCCATCACAGCCGGCACCGTTGCCGAAGGATTATAGACACGTACGATGAGGAGTTGCCATCACAGGCGGCTCCGGTGCCGAGGATTAGAAACACGGCGATGAGGAGGTGTCATCACAGCCGGCACCAGTTACGAAGGTTATAGACACGGTGATGAGGAGGTGCCATCACAGCCGGCACCGGTGACGAAGGTTATAGACACGGTGATGAGGAGGTGCCATCACAGCCGGCACCGGTGCCGAGGATTAGAAATACGGCGATGAGGAGGTGCCATCACAGCCGGCACCGGTGACGAAGGTTATAGACACGGTGATGGGGAGGTGCCATCACAGCCGGCACCGGTGCCGAGGATTAGAAACACGGCGATGAGGAGGTGCCATCACAGCCGGCACCGGTGACGAAGGTTATAGACACGGTGATGAGGAGGTGCCATCACAGCCGGCACCGGTGCCGAGGATTAGAAATACGGCGATGAGGAGGTGTCATCACAGCCGGCACCAGTGACGAAGGTTATAGACACGGTGATGAGGAGGTGTCATCACAACCGGCACCAGTGACGAAGGTTATAGACACGATAATGAGGAGGTGCCATCACAGCCGGCACCGGTGCCGAGGATTAGAAATACGGCGATGAGGAGGTGTCATCACAGCCGGAACCAGTGCCGATTATTACAGACACGACGAAGAGGAGGTGCCATCACAGCTGGTACCGGTGCCGAGGATTAGAGAGAGATACACGACGGTGAGGAGGTGCCATCACAGCAGGCTGCAGTGCCGATGATTAGAGACACGACGATGAGGAGGTACCATCACAGCCGGCACCGGTGCCGAGGCCAATAGACACGATGATGAGAAGGTGCCATCACAGCCAGCACCGGTGCCTATGGAAATAGACACGACGATAAGGAGGTGCCATCACAGACGGAACCGGTGCGGAAGATTATAGACAATACAATGAGGATATGTAATCACAGCCGAAACCGCAGCCGAGGATTAGAGACACGGCGATGACGAGGTGTCATCACAGCAGGCACCGGTGCCGAGGATTATAGACACGACGATAAGGTGGTGTCATCACAGCAGGCACCGGTGCCGGGAATTAGAGACACGACGATGAGGAGGTGTCATCACAGCTCGCACCGGTGTCGAGGATTATATACACGATGATGAGGAGGTGCCATCACAACAGGCACGAGTGCCGATGATTAGAGACACGACGATGAGAAGGTGCCTGCCATCACAGCCGGCACCGGTGCCGAGGCCAATAGACACGACGATGAGAAGGTGCCATCACAGCCAGCACCGGTGCCGAGGCCAATAGACACGACGATGAGAGAGGTGCAGTCACAGCCTGCACCGGTGCCGAGGCCAATAGACACGACCATGAGAAGGTGCAGTCACAGCCTGCACCGGTGCCGAGGATTGAAGACACGACGATGAGGAGGTGCCATCACAGCCAGCACCGGTGCCGATGAATAGACACGACGATGAGAAGGTGCCATCACAGCCGGCATCGGTGCCGAAGACTAGAGACACGACGATGAGAAGGTGCCATCACAGCCAGCACCGGTGCCGAGGATTATAGACACGACGATGAGGAGGTGCCATCACAGCCGCACCGGTGCCGATGATTAGAGACACGACGATGATGAAGGTGTTCCATCACAGCCAGGCACCGGTGCCGCAGATTAGAGACACGACTGAGGACATCTACGGGCACTGCGCCGACTTCGGCTTGTTCGCAAATCAGCCTCAGTTCACTGCTTCAATTTGTCAGGCAGAAGAATTGCTTGAAACTGAACACTGCAATAAAGCAAACTGCTTTAGGCCGACAACTATGGATTTTTTTTTTGGTTAAAGTGATGAACAGTGCTCGAAAATGTTCAGTGGAGAGAAATGTAAATCTGATATTAACAATGATGAACAGAATACGCTCTTAACCTGAATCCCAATTCGTTCGTGCCGTGTCTTATGCATAATACTATCTACATAATGTATTAATGGTCGTTATACCAGTACATTACGCGCCAGACTGCCTGCCTGCCTGTATATATTATAAGCACATGCGTGTATGCATTCATAATTGTACCGATATGTTGTAATAATAATAATAATATTTATTTTGTATAGCGTCACATCCATAATCGTTCGTGGCGCTTCACAACATATTACAATTTAAACGACATCAAAAGATATATGTTTACAATAAGACAAATACTAGTGTTTAAAAAACAATATGTTTAGGTATATACATAAATAAAATTAGTACAGTATTAAATCGTAGCACTTTTAATAAATAAATAAATTACGTATTAGTCATAAAAATACATAACAATCGGTCTAGTGTATAATTATATTACAATTATACTGATAACTGACGGTATATGTATAATTTATTAGTAATAAATAGTTTAGTATATGTTAAAACTGTTAAAATAATAATAATTACGTAACAATACGGCCAATAAATAAGTATAGAACTATGTATTGATAATATTACCAAATAATCTAGTAAACAATGATATAATGTTCATGTCGAATTACACTAATATGCAATACGACAAAAATGTGTCTTCAGTAGACGTTTGAAGCTGGTGAGATTGTCACAAGTCTTAATGTCCATTGGTAAATTGTTCCATAGGAACGCAGCAGCGACAGCGAACGAGCAGTCTCCAGCTTTGGTACGGGTACGCTTCACTTCTAACATGTTATTGTTCGCAGAGCGCAGTGTTCTTGTCGGTTGATACGGGCACACGAGTTCACACAAATACACTGGCGCGTCGTTGTGCATGGCTTTGTAAGTGAATACAAGTAGCTTGAAATCAACTCTGCATACAATGTGCAGCCAGAGGAGTTCGCGTAACAAGGGTGTGGCACTTCGCTACGCGGGCTACGCATAATCAACCTGGCAGCCGCGTTATGTATTCGCTGTAGACGGGCGATGTTAACTGCAGACGTACCGTATAAGAGTGCGTTACAGTAGTCAAGCCGTGATGTGATAATGGCATTGACAACGCGTTCCTTTGTCGGTCTGGGAAGAAAGCGGCTAATTTGATTAATGTTGCGCAGGTAGAAAGAGCAAGCACTGATAGTTTGCGACACTTGCTTTTTCATGTCAAGGTGCCTATCAATGCAAACACCAAGACACTGAACACAAAGCGAAGCCGTAGTTGTAGCCATCACCAACGCGAATCACACTTTTATCCACGATTGCATCTGCAGACTTAGGCACAATCGGAAGATATTGTGTTTTGCCATCGTTCATGAACATAGAATTCCATCCAGACTTCTACCTCATCTAAACAATCTTCCATTTGCTTAACTGCAGCCAGTAATGCAGAATGGTTCAAGTCAAAATGAGCATATACCTGTAAATCATCGGCACATTGATGGAAGAATAGTCCATGGGCTCTATGGTGTCACCGATAGGTTCGACGTATAACGAAAAGAGCAGTGGCCCAAGGATAGAGCCTTGCGGGACACCTCTCGTTAGAATAGTTGTACTCGACGACTGGTCACCGATTACTACTCGCTGCGTTCTCTCCTTCAGATAAGATATCATCCAACTCAGTGTTTTGCCAACAAAGCCGTAGCGCAAACGTAACCGCCTAATTAAGATGTTATGGTTGATCGTATCGAAGGCGGAACTGAAACCAACGAGAAGCAAGATGGTTCCTTGTTTTTTGTCCATTGCTGTTTTGACGGCACTTGTAACATACAGCAGCGCAGTTTCTGTCGAATGGTTTTTCCGATACGCCGACTGAAAGCACGCCACAATTTACTGACCAGATGCATGCGTCATTATCCTAAGGGCGATCACTTTCTCAATTACTTTGGATAATTGAGTCGGTAACTGCTCAAAGTGTCTTTGTCCAGTGATGGTTTCTTTATAAGTGGTAGGACAATTGCATGCTTCAACGACTTCGGCATCACTCCCTTGTCCAGAGAAGAATTTGTGATCCGTGTGATGACAGGTACAATACTGGTGACGTTGTCAGCGAGCTGATTTGCAGGCAGAGTATCCAACACGCACGTTTTCTTAGTAGCACAACAAATTGCTGTGATCTCTGTGCTCGTTGCTCGATCAAACACATCAATACAATCAGTGAAACAACGTCTTTCGTCTGATGGCCTATCGATGTCGTTGAAACACTGCAGACCTGATAGGAGATTGTCAATCTTTCCAGGAAAGAAACGAGAAAATAGTTCACATCCTTGGGCGGCCAAACGGTAATTCAGGTGGTTGTTGTACGTGCTGACCATCGAGCGATCTCAGTAAACGAAACATGTTTTTGTTGCTTGCCTTTTTCCAGTTGATTTCGAAAATAATCCGTTTTGCGTGCGGATATCAACGCAGTACATTCATACCGGGCGGTGACGTATACTTGTCGATGAATCTCCAGTTTTGTTTTTCTCCACACATTCTCCTGTGTCCGCTTTTTACTCCTGGAGACATCGATGTCAGTGTCATACCAGGGGTGTGTTGTTGTGTCTCGTACCCGCACATTTACGCCATGGGGCATGTTTGTCAAGGCAATCGGTGAGACAGGTGTTATACACATCTACCAATTCATTAGTTTGTCGATAATTTGTGCATGCACACATGTCGCTACACACAGACGTAATGTCACTTCGTAATGCGTCAGCGTCAATGTTTCTAAAGTCCCGCTTTGTAATCGTGTTGGTTTGTACTGCAGGCTTCAGAGCTCTAAGTTTGAGTTCAATGCAATGGTGATCTGACAGAGAGTCGGGATGCATAGTAACGGACGTGATGAAGTTGTCGTCAGTCTCACTACGAGATCAAGGATATGTCCAGTTTGATGTGTTGGCGAATGTACGTGTTGGGTTAGGTTGTACGATTCAAGCAGAGTGCGAAGTGGTTCGGACTTGAGCGTATCGTCGAAATGAACGTTAAAATCGCCAACGATGACAGTAGGAATAACGGAGATGGATGCTTCGATGAATAGCTGCTCTAGTTCTGAGTAAAAGTCCGATAATGTTCCAGATGTCTTGCTTGTTGCAGGCGGGTGATAAACGACCCATAAATTGTATTTCAACAATAACGGGTTGGTGAATTGCAGACGGATATGTTCAATGGTTGTGAAATGCATCTTTGGGAGGATCTTAGTGTTGTACGTGTTCCGATACACTACGGCAACTCCGCCGCCACGACACAGGGACGTGCCACATGATGTAATGTAATGTAAAGTTCAGTCACGATCGCTTCGTCTCCGGTTTGTTTTAGCCACGTCTCGGTGATTGCCAAAATATCCCAATCATGCTGGATAATCTCCTCGTTTATAGCGAGTGTCTTATTTTTGACCGATCAAGCGTTTACCAACCCCATGTTCGTGTAGCAATCGTTGCCAACAATTTAGCAAGTGTAGCAGGGAGGGAATTCAGAGAAATTGCGCACTTGGTGACAAGTTTTTGCAATTTGGCATGGTGTTAGGTATGGGATAAGGTTTTCAAAAACCACCGCATACAAGTTGGGGTAGCCCCCTGGTGGCCGGTATGCGCAAAATCCAATATGGCCGCCGAAGCCCGTGATCTGAAATAGATAATGGCTTATCTTTGATTCTGTCAGCACTACATCAACGTGTAATACCACAATATGTATGTTCATTGGGGCGAGGAATCCATTTCTGAAGTCATTTAGAAAGTGAACCCATTTTTAATGGTCACTTTTAACCAAATTTGGAAGCTAAGCCATATGTGAATATCATACCTGGCTGTACACATATGTTTTACATTTATTGTTGAACATATATTTCTAGCAAAAGTCCAGGGATGTAATAAGTAAATATAATTAATTTAATCAGCTTAATGTCTGCACCATAGTACTCGGCGCACATCATTGCCATGATCAACTCAGCCTTCTCTGTCATTATTTATGCAACCTCCTTGGCACTTGCACAAACTGCTACATCGGAGTCCAGCTCGGTGGCAGTTACAGTTTCCCTTACAGGCAACACTACAGCCACAGTGGAGGAGCAGCGAGCATGCCTGGCTGACGTCCGACAGATCTGTCCAATATGGTACCCACTCTTTTGTCCTGGTGTTCCATTCCCAGCCCCATTCACTGGGTTTTGGGATCTCCGGAGTCTTGAAGATGGATTGCTTCCAGATAAAGGCTGCGACTAGCAGGGCACGCTTGATATACTGGAATAAGGCATTCTTTGTTTGCGGGATGGTGTCCAGGGACTTTACGCTGTGAGAGAACATGGGCTTCCTTGCATCATTTACCATCTCTGCATTATAGTTCTTACTATGCATGAGTACAGTCCAGCGCTCGAGATGTCGCATGTGAAGCGAGTCAAGTGTGAAGCTGTTCGGATCCTGGGTGATGGCGATCAGTGTGTCGGTGACCTCGGGATAGGCTATCCATGCATTCCATTCCCTTACCGATTCCAAACATCGCTGATACTACAATATTTAACAAGAAGATTTAACAAGATTTAACAAGATTAGAGCCACCTAGAGATTCAACTGTAGATGGCAGGTGGACTAGGAAGCCATTTGGCTTATCAAGAGTCCAACCTATCTATCTAAGTATACCCCGCCCGTCTTAGGTATATGTCGATTTTATTTTTAAATATATTAACACTACTAGCACCTACACAATCAGCTGATAATATATTCTATTCGTTTACTGTTCGTTGTGAAAATGAAATTTTCTAATATCTAGTCTACACTGCTTCTTTGCTAATGTAACTCCGTGTCTTCTAGTCCTTCTCTCTTCCTTGACTGTGAAAAAAATATGTCTGTCAATGTTTTCATACCCATTCAATATTTTGAACACCTCAATCTGATCTCCTCTCAATCTTCTGGTTTCTAGTGTTGTTAAACCACATTCTTTTAGACGCATTTCATAACAAATCTTCCTGAGTTTTGGTATCATTTTGGTTGCTCTCCTTTGTACTCTTTCTAGCATATCAATATCCTTCTTGCGATATGGCCTCCATGCTTGTATACAATATTCTAAGTGAGGCCTAACTATTGTTTTATACAGCGGTATTATTAGTTCGTTTTCTTTGTACACTATATTTCGCCTAATTAATACTAGAATTTTGTTTCCCTTCGCTGCTGCAATTTCACACTGCTCTGATACCTTCATGTCAGCACTAATAGTTAACCCTAAGTCCTTTTCCTTTAAGGTAGTATTCAGTACACTACCACCCATTGTATATTGTGCATCTTCATTCCCATGTCCTGTGTGAAGGCACTTACACTTTCCAAAACTAAACAGCATTTGCCACTTCTCAGACCATTCTATCAACTTATTAAGATCATCTTGTAAATGCTGTCTATCTGCATCACTTTTAATTGTCCTAAATATTTATTTGTCGTCCGCAAACTTCAACACCTTGCTTGTTATGTCATCATCCAAATCATTGATATATATTAAGACAAAATTAGGTCCCAGTACTGATCCCTGTGGTACTCCACTCAAACCCGATTTCCAGTTTGAAACCTCCCCATCAACTACTACTTTGTCTTCTATCAATAAGCCATTTTTCTATCCAGTTAATCATACCATTCCCTATGCCATGGGCCTTTAGTTTAAGTTGTAGTCTTTGGTGTGGCACTTTGTCAAAGGCTTTTTTAAACTCTAAGTAGATTATATTTACTGGTGATCCCTCATCTACCCACTTTGTGACATCTTCCAAAAAACATAACATATTTGTTAAGCATGACCTCGCTTTTAAAAACCCATGTTGAGATGGTTTTATCAATTTATTTTTAACAAGAAAATCAACCAGGTGATCTTTAATTAGTCTTTCTAATAGTTTGCAAATCACCGATGTTAAACTCACTGGTCTATAGTTCTCTGGCTTGTTTCTCGAACTTTTTTTTAAAATAGTGGTATAATGTTTGTTTCTTTCCATTTTAATGGGACTAGTCCCTCCTCTAATGACAAATTGAACATTGTTGCAAGCGGAATGCTGATTTGTTCCACAATTTCCAATAGTAATTTGGGAGGAACTACTACGTAGCACCCTGTGATGGCATCGAAAGTCACTCCCAAATTTCGGGCGTGCGTGTTGGGTGTCACATTGGTGCTACCGATTCTTACACTTTCGGGAAGATGGTGTTGGTGTGCTGATTTGGGACGGATGATGAGGATCTCTGTTTTGTCGTCGTTCAGCTTCAGCATGTTGGTTTTCATCCACTGGCGGGTACTGATGACACAGCGTTCCATTTTCCTGATGGCAATCTCGGGTGAAGTGATGCCATGAAGTTTAAATATTGACACTTGACTTTTGATACAGTAGACCAACAACTGTTATGTACGAAACTGAAATTATATCGAATTCGCGGAGTTGCTTACCAATGGATAAGGAGTTATTTATCAAACAGAAAGCAATACGTTAGTTATGAATGACATAAATCCGAACGTTTACCAATACAGTGTGGTGTTCCTCAAGGTTCTATCTTAGGTCCGCTATTGTTTACAATATATGTTAACGATATGTGTAATGTGTCGAAGCTACTGAAGTTTATTTTATTCGCAGACGACACAAATATATTTCATAGTCATAGTAAATTACCAGGACTTAGTAGGTGAACTAAATACGGAGCTTGATAAGATATACAAGTGGTTTTGTGTAAACAAACTGTTATTAAATATTGTTCAAACTAATTATATATTATTTGGCTGATACACCCATCAACAAGATGTTGCTATCATTATCATTACAGAGAGTTCAAGCCCCTAAATGTCTTGGTGTCTTAATTGACGAATCGTTAAACTGGAAGAACCACATTAACTTGGTGAAAGCCAAGCTATCGAAAGTTGCATCTGTTATATACAAAGTTAGCCATTGTATCGACAACTCCAGCATGCGTATTCTATATTGTTCATTATTTTTACATCACTTAATGTATTGTTGTGAAATATGGGTAAACACATATGTGACAAACATACAATGTAGTATATTAATACAGAAAAGAGTAATTAGACTGATCCACAGTGTCAATCGATGTGATCATACAAATAACTTATTCTATGAATATCGCATCCTTAAATTCAGTGATATAGTTGAACTAAAACAATTTTATTTATGTTTGATGCCTATCATAATGTTTTGCCATACGATCTTCAACAGTTGTTCATAAAATCTATTCCATTATATTCTGCCCGTAGAACGCATCAATTCATCAGAGAAAATGTCCGCATAAATATGAGAGCAATGTCCATACCTGTACTCGGCGTGAAATTATGGAATTCTCTCAACGAATCGCTTGTTAGCATAATGTCCAAATATACATTTAAACGTCATTACTTTAATATTCTCATAGACAAATATATCATGTAAATATGCATGATTATAACGACAAATTAACATTTGTTGTGTGCACGTATTTATTTGTTGTGTAACAGCATCATTACAATTAAAAACTAAGAATTGCCACTTATCATTATTATGAAAAGTGTTCACAGGGGTAGACACATAAGTGTTTCACTTCATGTCTACTCCTTTTTAAAACATATTTCTTAATTGTATTTAATTCGTACCATGTTACTTATTATTATTTGTATTTGTATTGCTTGCTTTTTAATGTTGTGTGTTTTGAAATAAATTGAGTTGAATTGAATTGTATTTTAATGTCGACGAAAGACAATTGTCTCCTCCCCGTTTTAACCCGCGTTATGCTACAACGGCCATCTTGATAGACACACAGTGAATCGGCCAGTATACATTTGTTTCAATTTCTGGTTGTCGCCTACCTTGGCTACTTGTCCCAAAAGGCAAAAGAGATATCTTACGTGATACCTACGTTCGACTAACCTCGTATCATGGAGTGTCTCTGATAATGCAAATTCTCCTTCAGTTTGGACCTAGCGAAACTGTACAGAATGAAAAGTGTCTAGTGGATCTTCATTCTTCAGAGATATTCCAGTGGTTAATTCGGAAGGCAAAGTCACCTCTCGTCCTAGCATCATCGTAGTTGGCGGTAGGCCGTTAGTGCAATTCACTATAGCTCTCAACTCCATTCCAATGATACTCAATTTGTTATCCCAGTGTCTCTGTTCGGTTCCCAGATAACAGCGGGTTTGATTGAGAATCTCACAGTTCTTTCGATCTACTTGTCCATTCGAACTAAGGCGATATGATGTTGTTTTACATTTTGCCATTTTCAGGAAGACTACCCACGGATCAAAAAAGTGATCCATAGAAATTACGTCCTTTGTCTGTAAATATGTGATTGACACAACTCACACAGCATAACAATTATACAGTTCTGCTGTCTGATTCGGTAATGCTTTTAATTCAATCCTCTTCATCACAAGAACATACGTATTTCCACATTAACTTACAGGAAATTGGCCTAGGATATATACAAATGTACCCGTTCCATTGGAACCTCGGCAAAGTAATCCTGCATGGGTGCTTTGGATTTGACGCGAAGTTTCTGTTATTGTTACAGGTTGCGCATATACGGAAATACGACGTAATGTCCGTCCGTCTCCTTTCGATTACCACCACACATTGCGCCCGATACGTTTGCCTGTGTACTATTAGGCCAGTGCGTAGCCAAGTCCCCCTCGCTCGTCGTCGGTTATACTTCTCACGTCGCAGTTCATCGGGGTACCACGGCGAGTTAGGTCGCAATGTTACGGTTATCACAATCAAGGGAGTGTTGTGATCAACAATATGACGTCATCCAGTGGCATACACTTAAACCCAACAGGTTCATCGACCTGAAAATCTGACAAAGATGTACTCTCTATCACGAAGTCAGAAATGCATATCTATGAATCGTTGTTGCTTTCCGCACCCCAACCGGCTTATTTGCATTTACCACGAAACGTACGACCAGATAATCTCCGTATGTATTACCGTGTGTGTCGTATAGACACGAGTCATAGGCACATGACAGTGCAGGTACTATGCAAACATTAACTACACGGAAGATGTGTCTCTTACAGTGGGTGACATCTGTCATCATTTATTTCATTCCGCCATCGCCGATTGTCTTGGGAAAAGGTCGCACGTTTGGTTCTGTTGGAATATCCTCGTGAAAATTCAAATCGCAAGTGCTAATAACATCATGCGTGTCCGGCATTATGTCGAGAATTTACCTACTCAAAATTATATAACATAAATTAACGCACGTGACAAATTATATAACAAATTAAATAATTCAACAAGTGATTAACAAATTAAACCTACCATCCGAGGATTCTCATTAGCATAGTTAATAAGCATATGCGAGACTCGTCCAACACAATCAAGGCACTAGGCACGGATTCCATTTGTCAATCCTGAATTGAGTTACCGCCATCGGGCAGTATTCTGAATAAACACCCTCCACCCCACGCGGCTACACTGCATGCTATAAATGTCTTGCACCCTTTGATGAGACACATCTCTTGACACATGCATGCAGATCGCTGGGACATCACCGAATCGGACGGCTCCTGACGGGATTGAAGAAGGCAAGTTTGCCTGGCACCAGTCACGGACAGTCGGGGTGTTGTACTTGGCACATTTGCTCAGTGTTGTCCGCCACCGTTGACGCATCAATAACGCAGCAATTGCCGTCCTTGTACGCCACCCCATCCGGGATCTGAGGTCTGCCACCCTCACATGAATCACCGGTGCGTGCACAATTGACCAGCCGCGGCGCTCCAACACGCGGAGCAACTTCTCCAGAACCGCGTCATGCGTTTTGATCTTGTGGCAACTTCAATGCCCAGAAGGACAACAAAGTTTTCAGAAAGGACTTATCCAAAAAGTGAAAAATATCATTAATAAAAACATAGAAAAGAAGAGGGCCAAAAATAGAGCCTTGGGGTACACCTGACGATGTCAGCCCACTCACTGTAGTGAGGTCCTAATTTCACTCGCTGTTTCCTGTTGTTGAGGTAATTATTAACTAAACTGCATGATTTATCAGAATGGCCATAAGCATTGAGTTTACCTAAGAGCAGGCTGTGAGGGAGGCAAGTGGTTCCGAAATTGTTTTACTGCAAGATTTTATGATTTTTGCAGGGATGCCATCGACCCCAGTGACTTTTCTTGAGTTAGATTTAGAAATGAAAGTATCTATGCTCTCAGAGGTCACGGGACTAAAATCAAAAGCAGTAGGAGCAGTTATGTGGTCTGTTATTTTTGTTGGATGCGGGGGTGGTTTAATATGTCATCCGGGATAGGTACATATGATATGTCTTGGGCGGCATTTACAAAGAACTCGTTCAGGGTACTCGCAACAGATATTTGGTTTGATATGATATTATCGTTTTCTGAGAGTATTATTACAGGGTCTTTTAGGAGCCCCTTGTTTGAAAAAATGGTTTTACGGTGGGCCAGAAGTCTTTAGACTTGGGTCCACCGGCACACCTCTCGGAAAAGTAATGTCTTATTGACTGCCGTTTTAGTTTTGTACAGAGATATCTTTGCATACGGTAACCTTCCCAGTTGGCTGTTTTGTATTTGTTGAAAATGCCATATTTTGTATTTGTTGAAAAACAGTGACTTACTAAAGACTGCTTTTCGACGTTTGGAGTGCATAAATGGGGTTTGCTTGGTTTTGACAGGTTTCTCTTTAATCGGGGCATGGTCATTTAAAACATCGACGAGGAGGACTTCATGAGCCCAATATATGTCATCCACGTCATCAAAAACATAAGCAACATCAAAAGGGATAACACCCACTGCCCCACTGAAGACCTTCTCATCGAAATGTTTGTATGAGCGACACTTAATTTTTCGTTTGTTTGGTGGAAGAGCCGCACCTTTAATAACACAGGAAATCATATTGTGCCAGTCACTAATGCCGCATGTGGAATTTGTGATGTTACAGAGAATGACGGTCTATTTGTTAGGATAACATCCACAATTGAAGGGGGTGCGTCTTTCATGAAACATGTTGGAGTTTTGATAAGATTTGTAAAATAAAAAATGTCACATACCGTATGCAAAGGTTGGGATTTGTCAGGTTTCACCAGGTCATAGTTCAAATCTCCAATGACAATTATATTGTCGAAATGAACATGAACTTTATCAATACACGTAGTAAAATCGTCAATAAAACTAGCATTAGGCATTGAATGAAGGTGGCCGATAGACGCAGACAATCGCCCATTTGCGGCCACAAACCGTTGTTTCAATTGTAATGCTTTCTACATGCTGTAACTCAAGGTCGGGGGGCTGACGTGTTGGTAAGTCAGATCTGACATATGTCAGAATGCCCCCACCTCGACCAGTCCGGTCTTTTCTGAAAGACCTGTAGTTAGGTACGTCAAATTCAGCAAGACTGAAAGAAGGATCTAGTTTAGTCTCAGTTATAAATAAGATGTCCACAAGCATACTTGAAAACAAATCAGACAGTTCGTAAAATGTGTTTCGCAGACTGTTGGTATTAAGGTGTGATACCATAATGTTCTTTGGGCATTTCTTCCTCACTGACCGAAGTTCGTTGAATATATCATTTACCTCCTCCTCCGATGTAGATATCACTTCTTCATTCGTATCATCTGCTAGAGGAGATTCAGCAGATGAAAAGAACGAGTCAGTGAACAGGGGTAGTTGACACTGGAAGCAGTACCAGTTCCCGGTAGTCACTGCCAGTCTAGCATAATCTTGATCGGTAACACGGATGGCTTCTGGCAGGCACTTCAAATGTGACCACGTATCACACGAGTCACACTGTAAGCCTTGCTGATTAGATTTCACAGGCTTGTGACACACGCCACACGGACACTTCCAGTTTCGAGGGCCGGGGTTTAACGAAACATCCCCACACAACAGTAGCCTCTTTACAAAGGCATCGTGACTCCCGATGTCATCCGCGTCGATGTGGATGTCACCATTGAAGGCCTTCGCTGAACAACCACTTGCAGCGGACTTGGTCGGCCTTTGTTTCGGCATGGTAGTGTGGCTGACAATCAACGTAAGTGACACGCGATTAACCTGTAACGGTCACCCTATCATTGTCAACGCTCGCTGCAATTGTTCTTCGTAAGCACTTGTGACAGCGGAGGTGGAATTTACCGCGCCGTACTGCCAAGCTGGGCGATATTTCTAGTTTGAACGATAACATGTACGAATTGTGTCGTTTTTCACTGATGAGATGTGAATTTGTTAAAATATGTGGTAAAGTAGCAGAATACTGATTTACCCAGTTGACACTCGGAGTGTCCACTAAACGAGTATAACTTATCAAATCACGCCATATATAGGAGCTCCGCAAACACACGTCTTATCTCTTGGCTATACGAATCAGCTGATCGCGTCATCGATTATTTATTCGATATTGGCGAGAGTGGCGCCAGATTTCCTTCGCATTTTTATAAGGTTGCTATTGGACGTTTCATCAACGTGTACATCACGTAGCAGGCTGTTCCCCAAAAGCAATGTCACTGCCTGTAGTCTCCTATCGTTGGCGTCGGCGTCGCCTCTGGACGATTGCTTTTCGCTATGTCTTTTCGGTGACCTTGGATTTCTTGGCTCTGCTCACCCATCAAGGATACAAGCTGCTGGTACAATCGTTCGAGTTTGATGACCAGCGACTCCAGCAGAGACGCCTTCTCGAGTAGACGCTCCACGACAGGACGTGCAGGACCAAATGCCTACAATATCCTTATCGTCTTCACCCACACACTCCGGGTGCACCCACGCCTGGCACGGGTTAACCTTTCGCAGCTTTCCGGCACTCTTTTCTTGTCTTAGCAATCACCGGGTCACAAGTGGCGTCTACTGGCGGCAAGTGTACCGTTAGAACAGGTGAGCCGCAACAGTCATCTCATGCACTTTTAGCCACCTGGCTAGAGTCGTTATCCATGGTTGTTCAGGCGGAACCGATGAAATTGGTTTACAGGTAAGCTGGTGATATTGGTTCTACCTGTTGTTCGTTCACCTGGTAGTCACCGGTTGGGCGATAAAAGGCCCGGCTAATCAATTAATTAATAAAATACTTAAAATCTTTCACATCGGTTCAGCCTAATGGAATATATCACATACACGTGTAGTCGCAAGGTGGTCAACACGTATATGATATTAAGATTCACTGTTAAATCGAATAAGACTGGTAGAAATAGTATTTGAAGCTAGCACTTCATAAACACGTCTTACACTCTCGAGGATAGTTTGTAAAAAAACATTGCTACCTGTTTTGTGACACATAAGTACCGGTTGTTGAGATCCTCCCAGTTGGGATTTTGCCGCTTCATAGAGATCATAGGTCTTGTGGTTACTATCGTCGCCGGTGCCGATGTTGTTGTCAGTTGTCATCGGTGCTGCAGTTGTCATCTATGATGCCACTGTTGTCGTCACCGGTGTCGCACAAACAAGATAAATTACTCACTCAAAGCTGGATAATAATTAAATTAATACATATGGTAAACGAATAAACATAACTCAACATGTAATCAACATAACAAAGGCCAGCTGAGGATTCCCATTAGTAGTTTTCGACGTAATGCCAAACTCACTTAGCAGGCAGTGCATTTGGGCAGTAAGCCCATGCCTTCAAGGCCGACCTGTCCACACTCACATCCACCTGACAGAACTCATTGCCATCCATTGTCACACTCATTGCCACCTTGCAATACATTGATTGAAGACCCTATAAATCCTTTAAAAACCACTCGGCAAGTTTCATATATGAACGAATTATGCCTAGTTCCTGACACATGCAGGCGGAACGCGGTGACATCACCCCCGCCAATTAAATACTAGTGGAATGGTACCAGACTGGACCAAGGAAGGCCAGTTAGACTGGGACCAGTCACGAACAGCCGTATTTGGTACATTAACTCATGTGGGCATCATTGAGGTCTGCGTTGTCCGCCACCACAGACACATCAATGACCCAGCAATTACTGTCCTTATACGCAACTCCATCCGGGATTTGAGGGCTGCCACCCCTCACAGGGATCACAGGAGCGCGCAAGATTGACCACCTCGTGGAGCAACTTCTCTAGAACCGCGTCATGCCTTTTAATTATAAGCCCCTATGTTCTGTGGCACACCTGGAGGATGTGCCCCAACGTCTCGGTCCGCCCACATGCGTCGCATTTGTCCGAAACCTGCTGTCTTCCCCTGGCAGATTTTTTCTATGTGCTGAGAGTCGCTCCTCTTACTTGTATGGCGTGGATGAAGGAGGCCCCTGTCATCAGTGCAATCCCATCCGACACCCCCGAGTGAACGAATGGGACCGCGACAGACGCCTCCAGTCTATAGTCATCGGCGGAAGTGTGTAACTGTCGCGTCATTTCCCTCCTGGCCTCTGTGTTGCAGTTGACTATTGTGGACCTGGTGGCCTGAAGCAGTTCGCACACTCCTTCGCAAACGCTCCAGAATGGCCCACCACGTGCGAGATTATTGGGTCCACATTCGTAGCCAGGCGTTTTAGTCGATCCGACTTCATGAACGGAATCGTGACTCTTAACGAGGGAACGCCAAGTACCTCGTCTTTAACATCTGCGTGAATAAACACTCGCATCGTGCGGTAGCTTTTACCATGTACGTACCCATTGCCTTACAAGCTTCTCCAAGCGACGGAGTACCCCGCCTCTGGTTCGTAACAAAACCCAGCTATGGTGGAGCTTATGTAGAAGGTTTCATCTAAGGAAGTACAACGGCTGTTGTGGCTTTAGGGGGCTACTGATAGGTGCTTTAAGCCCCTGCTGAGCAACTCCTCAGGGGTACAGTCGCTCCCTTGGGAAATGGGTACCGTGGGCAACATTCCGCCTGCGAGAGACAGGAACGGATTTGGGTCCATTTCATGGCCTTCCCGTTGACGGCAATCCGCAACGTTCTCGATTTATCGGCATTTAGCCTCAGATCGCAGCGCCCCAACGCCTACTCGAACTGCCGGCAAAGATGCTGACAACCAATCGAGCTCTGACAAATAATAACGACATCGACAACAAATGCCAGGTGATTGAGGCAACGGCCCTCACCAGCCACCATGTCCATCTCAGGATCCAGAGACCCCAAGGCCCAGTCTATGACACAGTTGAACAGAAGATGGATAAAGGATCACTCTGCTTCACCCGTCGGTTATGCACCCAGGGGCCACTCAACTGGCCGTCGACAAGAAGCACCGTGGATGCCTCCGTATAGAGGCTACGTAGATAACTGATAAAGGGTCCAGGCACCCCATTCTCTCTGCCGCCAGCAAGAGAGACGCATGTGACATTGAGTCAAAGGCTTTCAACACACCAAGAAACGCTACGGACAACGGTTCTAGCGCATCACATCTGTCCCTCAGCAGGCATCTGAGGAGGAACACGTTGTCCGCAATACCGTCTCCCTTCACTGGTGTTGTTGTCATCGACGCCGATGTTGTTGTCGTCGATGCCATTGATGTTGTAGCCGGTGGCACTGTAGTTATCGCCGCGGCTGCTGTTGTCCTTGCCGATACCTCTGTTGCTGTACCTGCCAGCACCACTGTCACTGTTGTCACTGCTGTCACTGTTGCTGTCACTACTGCCGCAGAAGATTGTTGGTGTTGTTTACGTCCACCTCGGCAGCCGCGCTTGGTGAGCAGTCTCGCAGCAATACCGAGTTCACACGCACAGGATACAAGTGTGACTCGATTGATACCTTGAAACAGCTGGGAACTAGTTAGGTACAGCGAATTCTCACTGCTAATGAAGCGTGACGACCGGTCTGCTGTCTGCTCGGTGTGTCACTGGTTCTAGTTCATTGATTACCCCAATTTCAAAAATGCGATGACATAAATAGTCTAAAACTCACGTGTATGCTGTATTTGTAAAATGTATTTGCTGAACTGTAATATGGTGTATTCACAATCAAATATGGAAAAAATCATCGATGTACGACGACCACAACTTAGAAAAATGGCACAATATTATTCAAAGTGCAGCCATATGCATTTCCATACTACGGAGGGTTCAGAATATTTTCTAATTTCAAGCTAGAGTCTATGTACACAAAATCAAATCTCATATATTTACTTTTCATATCTCATTACATACCCCCACGTCGAAACAACGTCGAAAACCAAAACGTGGGATGTGAAGGTTGTCGTTTCGATGTCATATATCGACTGGTTCAATTTGGGGATTACAATGAACTCAAGGGGAGATACCACTCCTAGAAGTTGGCAATATACTGCTAGAGGAATAAAACGTGGATTTTAATATTTCAAACTCTTAAACAAATGTTAAAATATATTGCATAATTGTGAAATATGACATTAGTAATTAAAAATACTGTAATTTTGATACGAAATACAGGTGATGATATTTTACTGTTACTTTTAATTAAACGTATCGTGTTGTGTCTCCTGTTAATATTGACAGTATATCTATATAATTAATAACATATTCATTATGTCGTGGTACAAATCACTTCGTTTTATTTCATATAAATACAATAAAAACACCACTGACACCACTGCAACAAAGGGCTGCCAACATATGTAAGCTACTATACTGGGACGTTCTCTCCAGATGGTCTAGTTTCGTGCCTTTCGTCCACTTCCTCCAGTTCAGTCTGGTGCATATTTGAGGCTTGTAGAGAGAGCTGAGGTAATCTCCGTCTCTGTACCGCCTTGAATTTCCAGGACACTCGCTGAAACATGATATTCATCACAGGACTAAAACATTGTACATTTGAATATAGCACCCTTTAATTATATATATATTATACTTTATCCAATTGTAATGAAACCATGTGGTTTTGGTGAAAACATGTATTTAGACAGACTAGAAATAAATGTATTATGCCTTGATTCAACAATCTGCACGCTCCATTAATTCAGGCAATTATTAGTACTCTTCATTCCAAGTCTTCCTTAAACCGCATGTTTATTAGACACATAACATGTACATCTAGTTGCATTAGTTGCTTTACCTTTCTGTGATTTTTTAAACTGACGATGCCAAGGAACAGCTTCGAATACAACATTGTAATGTTCAACGCATTTTGGTTCAGTGAAGTGAAAAATAATGCTTTCATTAGCAAGGGGAAAATGTAATTACCTTTGGCTATTTCCAGCATTTATGTGCCTGCGAAGGGGGTCTTGCCGTTCATGTTGATTAATGACATAGCGTCATTCATGTGAAGTCTATCAGATCATGAAAAGAAAGAATTACTCGTTTAGGCTTTAACGTCAATGGTAAACGCATTTCATTTCGACAATTAGTATTTGACTGATACAACACTGTTTTATTGAACAGATACACACTATCAGTCTACTGATGTTTTCCTGTTGTATGAATAACTGTTGCTTGAATATTGACTGTTGTCTACCTCTCAAGGATATATTAGTAGTACAGGGGGAAATGTAATCGATTCAAAATAAACAATAGTATTACAAATATTACATTAAAAGACATAAGTATACTATGTCAAGTCTGGCACCAACACTCTTCTTTTATAGTAACTTTCATCAAAACAACCATGTAATTAGGAACACTGTACAGCATCACAATTTTAAAGACATCAACATCAAGAAACATAATTATACACAAAGCTCACTAATATATACCTTTGCATGACTCTCCATGTGGCATCCCTAATATTCATACCACCAATATTTGAGAGTTTGGTAATCAGAAACAATTACTGTAATTATCAATAATGACATGAAGCCTAATTCGTCCATTTCAGAATTACAAGCCCCTTTTGCACGGTGTGTGACACTTGAATACGACAGGCCCCTACTGCGGCATTGAATATGTCAGCTATTCAAATAACTTACACACTCTCACCCGCTATGTGGAGGAACATGTTCTATATTGCTTTTAAGGCTTATGCCTTAATATTGCAATAGCCCCAATCGTGGATTATCACAGTTGATTTTTTGTGTTTATTCACTATGTAACTGATTATAAAAATCGGACAATAACGCATTAATGGCGATTTACCAAGTAACAACTTACTGTTTCACTGCCGTTGTTTGTTAGGTTTGTTTTCACACTGATCATGTCCTCAGATGATACATCAGGTTACATAGTCCACTTGGCAACTCTATTTTGAATTAAATCAATATATATATTCCTACAAAAACACAATTTTCTCAAAACCTACCATCAGGGTCTACAAGCGCTTCATCAGCTCGTTGGAACTCTTTCATGTCACTGACTGTGTTGTCATGAAATGACGAATCTTGAGTTTCATATCGCTGGCCCAATTCTTGCATGGAGTTTTGGTTTCAGTGAATGAGTACAGGACCCTTTTTGGAATTCTGTAAATCATTTAAAATGGGTTTAAACAAATTCTACATATGCACATTTTTTTTAATTACAAAAGGTTTCCATGTAGATTGTGTGCAACCTATGATAAGTAAATACATTTAAAGTTAGTGTTATATACATGTATGTTTATTCACTCAAAAGTACATTAATTTTCATTAATCACATTATTCACCACTGCCTGGTTTTGATTGTTTCTGGGATGGTGAATCATTGTCGTGGCCGCTGTATGAACTATGATATACGAAATAAAGTAAGAGTCACGAAAATAGGCACCCGGATGCATTTTGAGAGGAATTATACATATTAAATCTACTTTACTTCAATATGTGCATGGTTCATTTATCCAGAAACTATTTCATTCAGACACACATAAATGGAGTAAGGGTGTCCATATTCTTTTATTATAAAGCTATTTTATCACATTTTATCCATAATATTTACATGCAGTAATCTTAACTGTAGTCAGCATGTATCAATGACATTAATTTTATGGGTGCCTGATGAATGATTCATATTTAATAAATCAGTATTTTGCTTTCATCTAACTGGTACTAACTAACATAATAAATAAATGTGTTATATTGATATTTACATAGAAAATGTGGATATGCTTTTAATTTGTTTTAAATTGATATTTATATATTAGCTGTTATGTTTCTATGAAAATGCTGTTTCTGCATAGTTGCAATGTTGGGCGAGTAATTCAGTAGGCAGTGTGAATGTTGTGAAAGTTCTTGCATGAGTACTTTTGGAAAATACTAATATTTTGACATTCAAATACTAGTGATGGTCAGGCTTAATTCTAGTGATTTCAACCGTATCTAGGTCAACCCAGAGTTCACATACAATGAGGAAATCATGTGACCACAACATGTAATATACTTTTGGGGTGTTATCATAAGATGTTATAATTAAAATACATATAAACCAAAGTACTTACTCCCAAGGTATACCCACATGTTTAACCAAGTAATGAGTATGAGTACTTTAATAAGTGTATATTATGTATTAACATTGTAATATATATATATATATATATATATATATATATATATATATATATATATATATATATATATATATATAAAAACATACACACACACATTAATGTACAATCTATTTAAAAACAAATACACCAGTACGAACCTATGAACACAAATAATGATTAATTTCTAGACATACACAACCCCACTGGAAACAAATACCCTGACATAATCCAACACGGACATAACCACACAATTTTGAGAAGTGTTGTGAAGTGAACTTGTTATCGTCATATATAAATAGTAAATTAACATATATTGCAAGTTGGATGATCCTTGACTGCCCGTACTAAGACCTAAGAGAAAGTTCTCGTACAGGCCTCCCTTCGATTATCACTAATTATGCAAAATATTTTGAATACAGAAATTGTGTGTATTTGTATTTGATTTGAAAATAACAAAAGGGCACGTATTTGTATTTGATATTTGGTCTGGAAATATTTGCAAATACAAGCAAATACACATAAAGATTACTAGCAATAGATAAAGCATTGCCTGACATAAATTGGCTCAACAGTCAAGGCAGAATGATGTTTACACCTGTCAACAGTGTCAACAGTAGGGTGGCAGCACTGACACAATTGGCCTACTGAGAATCTGTTCAAACATTAGCAACAATGAATGAATGAGAAGCCAGTGATTCATATCTATAACCACAAAGGGAGGTATTCACAGGGAATGTGCTTCAAAGAATCCTGCTGTCACCTGCTGTGTAAACATCCTGGGCTAATGCAAGGAAAACCCAGGGTTCCTCCGGTGCATGGGAAGATTACCCACTAGTTGGTACAATAGTACATATAAGGACAATCAATTAGTCTACTGCAGTCAATCAAGCCAAAAACAAAATTTCAATCATTATGATACATTTGAACTACGTATTTTAATCATATTTGAATGAAATGTCGAAAATAGCAATACACATGAATCATATTTGAATCAAAAATGGCGGTGCATTTGTATATGAATTGGAAATTTGCAACTGTATTTGAATTTGATTTGCCTAAGTTCTACTTGTATAGCGGTATCAACATGTGTATTTGGGTCAACCCTGGTGTCAACAGTGTAGTTATTGCTATAATGCAATAATTACGGAGTAGTAGCAAACAATCTTAAGGCAATTTAAAGTACAACTAACATTTAGACAGGACAGGGAAAATAATAAATCAAAATATTTATAACCTGAAATGTTTCCGCTTGCATATCTCTTTGTAGATGTAGCATTGATTTGTTCCACATTCTGAGTTATATGATTATGATATGTATTATGATATATGTTTTGTAGTAATTTACGAAACCTTTATATGAATGGGTTGAATATTCCCACCGCAATATGTGGAAGAATATGTGCTTGAAGTAGATGTGGTATAGTTTGTCTGATTCAATGGCATATTACTATAGTGCCGGATAGTGTATTAGTTTGCTTGATTGTCATATTACAATTGTAGTTTTATGAACAATTATTTATTATATAGGTAGTATTGACGGGGTCTTTCTTTGTCGTGTTGGTCTAAGGATATTTTCACTATTAGAAACATGTCTTGTGGACAAAAGCCCAGTGTTTGGCTAAAGTACATAATTGTATTTTGGATAAATTAAATAATTACTGATGGGTTTTTTTCAATTAAATATACATGTTTTGTAAGTTCTTGTGAATTTAAGCATAATTAATATATTTGTAAAATTATAAAATATATCAGTAAATTAAAACCTATTCTATCTTTCCTGTCAATGGTGCCATTAATCCAGACATAGAATTTATTTTCCCACCTGCAGTAGAGCTAAAGAAAGAACTAAAACGGTATGGTAACATTTTAACTAGTAGATCGTAGACACCAAACAAGTGATACTATAGCTGGTATTAGAGGAAGTTAGAAGGCCGTCCGTTGTTTTGCAATTTCAAATGACATTGACAGCTAGAACGAACGAGACATGCACCCATCGACCGACATAACTGAAGTCATCACAAACGGACACACATTTTGTTGATTGCATACATTCCAGTTACATAATCTCAAACAAAGTTCATTTCACAAATACAATGACAAACAAATTAAATATTTATGACAACTCATACAAAAACTTACATCAGTCGGAGAATGGTCGATTGGTGTCAGAGGAAGCCATATTTATCGAGTAACATCGACAACTGTGTAGTTTCGGCTCAGTTACGTCCTGACCTTGTTATTTTTGAATTCGACTGACTGACAATGTTGAGGATTGAGTGCAAGCGCGACGATTATTATACACTTTGACCGGTTAACTTAACAAGTTGATTCTGCTTTGATGAAACAAAATTTGGCTTGAGATTATGATACAACAAAACTAAGTTACGTAACAAAACATTTAGTCAAATAAAAAGTCAGTTGTAACAACTGGTATAAATTAATTTCAGCTGAATGCCAGTCGCGTAGCAACCAACGGCGATGCTCAACATTGGGAGAATACAGCCAGCGACCACGGCTCGAAACAGGTTACCTGGCGTCAATGATAATCAATTGAACTTTCCATACATTAAAAAGTTGCATTGTTGTAGCAAGCTCACCATTAACCAACAGCTATAGCTATTCCAAGAGTTGACAGCAAATTACTGACTGGAGTGGCCAATGGATGCAGAGAAACGTGCTTAGTTTGGTAAACATTGACGAGCAGCGCACATGCTTGCATGAAACAAAGTGCAGTGTATGTTTGTTTTAGAAACGACGATTATTTTTCAACATGCACGTGCTGTGACATCAGCGCATTTGAGCAGTACGTCGTGTCTCCAGTTTCCAGGTGTGATTGTATTGTGGAAGCTGTTGACAGTGAAACGTTGCATTTTAGTTGATTTCTCTAAGCGGATAGGTACTCGGCAGTGATTCGGCTTGCTGACAGCTTTGCTGGATTACTGCCTGCGTTCCGTTGTAAATATTGACGGGTAGGATACGCGTGATGTTCCAACAAATGGATTCGTCCGCCATTACCCATAGTAGTCCTACTCAAAAGAACTGCATTGTGCAGTTTTTGTACATTTCTGGAAGCACTGAATGTAGGACTGGTTGAGTGGAAATGATATTTCTGTGCAGCATGGCATCAGAGCTGTGAAATAATGACATTTGACAGTGGCTAGATATGTACGCATACAGGTGTAATTCGGCCTAGTGGTGTCAACATGGACAATCGTCAGGTGATTGGAGCAGAAATGGAGGGGCGTCAGGTTAGAGATTGGATTGTTGGAGAAAGAGATACGTCAATTTCACGAGTTTTATACATGACATGTACGAATGGAGGTTAATTAATGTCTGAGATTGTCAATAGCATGGCTTCAAAAATCTAGCGGGAAATCAAAGAAACGTTGCAATGGCCGCCTATGGAGAAATCGATTCAATGGTGCTATCTAGATCTACCCATGCATAGCGGCATTTCACGAGAGCTAGAAACACTAGAATTTGACTAAGCTCGACCAGCATGCCAACGAGATGATGACTGACTAGAACACGCAATAGGTTCTCGAATTTTCCTGCGCATGGTTTTCTTGTAATCATACACATCGTTGAAAGTCGGAAAAACCGACTGTGTGCTGACACCTCTCTGACACGGCGGCCTCGCGCGCGCCGGCCTGCGTCGTATAAATCATATGGCGGCATACAGGTCGAGAACGGCGTCGCGTCTATTACCGAAACGGAGACATGTGAAGATGTAATATACGCTTGTGTCAGTGACGAAGAAGTTTGAGAGATTAGTGTTGTTTCCGTTGGTGATCAATTGCCTGGTGTCGATGCTGTGCTATAGAAGCAGCGAACGACATGAATGTAGACAGTCGAGAATCCGCCAGCTAACGGCCGACCGGCCTGCCGGTGTAAGTTAGAAAGGGCCACTTACTGGCCTTCTAGTAATCGTTTGCATCTTGGCACACGTACTTGTATTTAAGAAAATTGTATTTATTTTAGTAAACATTCTGCCCACTGGTTATAGGGAGATGTTATCTTCATACGTGATCCGAAACCTTGGCCAGCTGTTGGATAAGATGGCAAAAGAATTAGTTATCACCAACGATATAATCAGGGCACCATGCAGGAAAGAAGTTGATCTGGCAACTGAAAGCCTGCGATGTTTGCGCAACGCATGTGCAACTTGTGTATGAAACCTGGTCACAATTAACAGGTACAGCGTTTTACGCGTGAACGAAAAAGGGCTAGATTTATGCAGAGAAAAACCCGTTTGAATTCATCCAAACAAACATGGCACGCTTAACGAATTTGCGTTCTCCAATCTTCTCCATAATTTGGAACATTTGGAACAGATTGTAACCAACTTTTACTCGCAAGGCGGCGCCACATTCGAATTTTAAATTACCGGGTGTAGGCGCAGTGCGGTGCGCGGCGTCGTTATTCTGGCAGCGACTATGATATCTATAGGTACTTATGTTGTAAAAAAGTCGAAAAAATATGGAACGCTTCACGAATTTGCGTGTCATCCTTGCGCAGGGGCCATGCTAATCTTCTCTGTATCGTTCCAATTTTAGTATATGTACTGCCGAAGCAAGTACAATTAAGGTACTTTTAGGAAGCTTATATAATACAACATAAACGCCAGCCGGCAGAAATGTGGTTTGGCGCCAAAATGTCCATTTACTAAATGACCAACGACGTTTCAGATACAAAGGGGCATGTTTATAACGTTAAATCGTACCAATATGTGATGTTGGTTCATTTGTAGATACTATTTTAATAGAGTTGTAGGCATGGATCGTATAAGAGGTAGAACGATTATAGAAAGCCTGCATAAATGGTTCGATAATAAACGTCACGTCCAGTGATGAACGGTACTGTGCTGCGTGATAACAAAAAAATCACGCACTCTCAAATGGTGCTATTGGAAATAGATGTTGCTTTTATGAATCGCATAAGAGCGTACAACATAAAAGGAACTTCAAAATGTGTCACTACGGTAATTTCGGACACTTCTCCCGAGTGACCGCAAGCGAGGCCGTGGTGGTGTGGGCAGCAGCCATGGTCGCCCTGACCCAATGACACGGTTAGGCAGTAAAAAAGTTGCATGGTTGTAACAAGCTCACCATTAACCAACAGCTATAGCTATTCCAAGAGTTGACAGAAATTACTGACTGGAGTGGCCAATGGATGCAGAGAAACGTGCTTAGTTTGGTAAACATTGACGAGCAGCGCACATGCTTGCATGAAACAAAGTGCAGTGTATGTTTGTTTTAGAAACGACGATTATTTTTCAACATGCACGTGCTGTGACATCAGCGCATTTGAGCAGTACGTCGTGTCTCCAGTTTCCAGGTGTGATTGTATTGTGGAAGCTGTTGACAGTGAAACGTTGCATTTTAGTTGATTTCTCTAAGCGGATAGGTACTCGGCAGTGATTCGGCTTGCTGACAGCTTTGCTGGATTACTGCCTGCGTTCCGTTGTAAATATTGACGGGTAGGATACGCGTGATGTTCCAACAAATGGATTCGTCCGCCATTACCCATAGTAGTCCTACTCAAAAGAACTGCATTGTGCAGTTTTTGTACATTTCTGGAAGCACTGAATGTAGGACTGGTTGAGTGGAAATGATATTTCTGTGCAGCATGGCATCAGAGCTGTGAAATAATGACATTTGACAGTGGCTAGATATGTACGCATACAGGTGTAATTCGGCCTAGTGGTGTCAACATGGACAATCGTCAGGTGATTGGAGCAGAAATGGAGGGGCGTCAGGTTAGAGATTGGATTGTTGGAGAAAGAGATACGTCAATTTCACGAGTTTTATACATGACATGTACGAATGGAGGTTAATTAATGTCTGAGATTGTCAATAGCATGGCTTCAAAAATCTAGCGGGAAATCAAAGAAACGTTGCAATGGCCGCCTATGGAGAAATCGATTCAATGGTGCTATCTAGATCTACCCATGCATAGCGGCATTTCACGAGAGCTAGAAACACTAGAATTTGACTAAGCTCGACCAGCATGCCAACGAGATGATGACTGACTAGAACACGCAATAGGTTCTCGAGTTTTCCTGCGCATGGTTTTCTTGTAATCATACACATCGTTGAAAGTCGGAAAAACCGACTGTGTGCTGACACCTCTCTGACACGGCGGCCTCGCGCGCGCCGGCCTGCGTCGTATAAATCATATGGCGGCATATAGGTCGAGAACGGCGTCGCGTCTATTACCGAAACGGAGACATGTGAAGATGTAATATACGCTTGTGTCAGTGACGACGAAGTTTGAGAGATTAGTGTTGTTTCCGTTGGTGATCAATTGCCTGGTGTCGATGCTGTGCTATAGAAGCAGCGAACGACATGAATGTAGACAGTCGAGAATCCGCCAGCTAACGGCCGACCGGCCTGCCGGTGTAAGTTAGAAAGGGCCACTTACTGGCCTTCTAGTAATCGTTTGCATCTTGGCACACGTACTTGTATTTAAGAAAATTGTATTTATTTTAGTAAACATTCTGCCCACTGGTTATAGGGAGATGTTATCTTCATACGTGATCCGAAACCTTGGCCAGCTGTTGGATAAGATGGCAAAAAAATTTAGTTATCACCAACGATATAATCAGGGCACCATGCAGGAAAGAAGTTGATCTGGCAACTGAAAGCCTGCGATGTTTGCCCAACGCATGTGCAACTTGTGTATGAAACCTGGTCACAATTAACAGGTACAGCGTTTTACGCGTGAACGAAAAAGGGCTACATTTTTGCAGAGAGAAAAACCCGTTTGAATTCATCCAAACAAACATGGCACGCTTAACGAATTTGCGTTCTCCAATCTTCTCCATAATTTGGAACATTTGGAACAGATTGTAACCAACTTTCACTCGCAAGGCGGCGCCACATTCGAATTTTAAATTACCGGGTGTAGGCGCAGTGCGGTGCGCGGCGTCGTTATTCTGGCAGCGACTATGATATCTATAGGTACTTATGTTGTAAAAAAGTCGAAAAAATATGGAACGCTTCACGAATTTGCGTGTCATCCTTGCGCAGGGGCCATGCTAATCTTCTCTGTATCGTTCCAATTTTAGTATATGTACTGCCGAAGCAAGTACAATTAAGGTACTTTTAGGAAGCTTATATAATACAACATAAACGCCAGCCGGCAGAAATGTGGTTTGGCGCCAAAATGTCCATTTACTAAATGACCAACGACGTTTCAGATACAAAGGGGCATGTTTATAACGTTAAATCGTACCAATATGTGATGTTGGTTCATTTGTAGATACTATTTTAATAGAGTTGTAGGCATGGATCGTATAAGAGGTAGAACGATTATAGAAAGCCTGCATAAATGGTTCGATAATAAACGTCACGTCCAGTGATGAACGGTACTGTGCTGCGTGATAACAAAAAAATCACGCACTCTCAAATGGTGCTATTGGAAATAGATGTTGCTTTTATGAATCGCATAAGAGCGTACAACATAAAAGGAACTTCAAAATGTGTCACTACGGTAATTTCGGACACTTCTCCCGAGTGACCGCAAGCGAGGCCGTGGTGGTGTGGGCAGCAGCCATGGTCGCCCTGACCCAATGACACGGTTAGGCAGTAAAAAAGTTGCATGGTTGTAACAAGCTCACCATTAACCAACAGCTATAGCTATTCCAAGAGTTGACAGAAATTACTGACTGGAGTGGCCAATGGATGCAGAGAAACGTGCTTAGTTTGGTAAACATTGACGAGCAGCGCACATGCTTGCATGAAACAAAGTGCAGTGTATGTTTGTTTTAGAAACGACGATTATTTTTCAACATGCACGTGCTGTGACATCAGCGCATTTGAGCAGTACGTCGTGTCTCCAGTTTCCAGGTGTGATTGTATTGTGGAAGCTGTTGACAGTGAAACGTTGCATTTTAGTTGATTTCTCTAAGCGGATAGGTACTCGGCAGTGATTCGGCTTGCTGACAGCTTTGCTGGATTACTGCCTGCGTTCCGTTGTAAATATTGACGGGTAGGATACGCGTGATGTTCCAACAAATGGATTCGTCCGCCATTACCCATAGTAGTCCTACTCAAAAGAACTGCATTGTGCAGTTTTTGTACATTTCTGGAAGCACTGAATGTAGGACTGGTTGAGTGGAAATGATATTTCTGTGCAGCATGGCATCAGAGCTGTGAAATAATGACATTTGACAGTGGCTAGATATGTACGCATACAGGTGTAATTCGGCCTAGTGGTGTCAACATGGACAATCGTCAGGTGATTGGAGCAGAAATGGAGGGGCGTCAGGTTAGAGATTGGATTGTTGGAGAAAGAGATACGTCAATTTCACGAGTTTTATACATGACATGTACGAATGGAGGTTAATTAATGTCTGAGATTGTCAATAGCATGGCTTCAAAAATCTAGCGGGAAATCAAAGAAACGTTGCAATGGCCGCCTATGGAGAAATCGATTCAATGGTGCTATCTAGATCTACCCATGCATAGCGGCATTTCACGAGAGCTAGAAACACTAGAATTTGACTAAGCTCGACCAGCATGCCAACGAGATGATGACTGACTAGAACACGCAATAGGTTCTCGAGTTTTCCTGCGCATGGTTTTCTTGTAATCATACACATCGTTGAAAGTCGGAAAAACCGACTGTGTGCTGACACCTCTCTGACACGGCGGCCTCGCGCGCGCCGGCCTGCGTCGTATAAATCATATGGCGGCATATAGGTCGAGAACGGCGTCGCGTCTATTACCGAAACGGAGACATGTGAAGATGTAATATACGCTTGTGTCAGTGACGACGAAGTTTGAGAGATTAGTGTTGTTTCCGTTGGTGATCAATTGCCTGGTGTCGATGCTGTGCTATAGAAGCAGCGAACGACATGAATGTAGACAGTCGAGAATCCGCCAGCTAACGGCCGACCGGCCTGCCGGTGTAAGTTAGAAAGGGCCACTTACTGGCCTTCTAGTAATCGTTTGCATCTTGGCACACGTACTTGTATTTAAGAAAATTGTATTTATTTTAGTAAACATTCTGCCCACTGGTTATAGGGAGATGTTATCTTCATACGTGATCCGAAACCTTGGCCAGCTGTTGGATAAGATGGCAAAAGAATTAGTTATCACCAACGATATAATCAGGGCACCATGCAGGAAAGAAGTTGATCTGGCAACTGAAAGCCTGCGATGTTTGCGCAACGCATGTGCAACTTGTGTATGAAACCTGGTCACAATTAACAGGTACAGCGTTTTACGCGTGAACGAAAAAGGGCTAGATTTATGCAGAGAAAAACCCGTTTGAATTCATCCAAACAAACATGGCACGCTTAACGAATTTGCGTTCTCCAATCTTCTCCATAATTTGGAACATTTGGAACAGATTGTAACCAACTTTCACTCGCAAGGCGGCGCCACATTCAAATTTTAAATTACCGGGTGTAGGCGCAGTGCGGTGCGCGGCGTCGTTATTCTGGCAGCGACTATGATATCTATAGGTACTTATGTTGTAAAAAAGTCGAAAAAATATGGAACGCTTCACGAATTTGCGTGTCATCCTTGCGCAGGGGCCATGCTAATCTTCTCTGTATCGTTCCAATTTTAGTATATGTACTGCCGAAGCAAGTACAATTAAGGTACTTTTAGGAAGCTTATATAATACAACATAAACGCCAGCCGGCAGAAATGTGGTTTGGCGCCAAAATGTCCATTTACTAAATGACCAACGACGTTTCAGATACAAAGGGGCATGTTTATAACGTTAAATCGTACCAATATGTGATGTTGGTTCATTTGTAGATACTATTTTAATAGAGTTGAAAGGCATGGATCGTATAAGAGGTAGAACGATTATAGAAAGCCTGCAGAAATGGTTCGATAATAAACGTCACGTCCAGACCCTAGGCAACAGCCCCACAGCCACGAGGAACAGCCTGCAGGAGGCCCACAGCGAGGCGTACCTGCACAGGGTGACGCAGTACCTGCACGATTGCGTCCGCTTCAAGGCAGGCCACGATACGTATGGCAGCGGCAGCGTGGCCGTGGAGTTCCAGCCGCCGCCACAGCCCGAGCTGTTCCACTCTGCCAGTTGGTTCCTGGCGACCTACGTGCGAGACGTCTGGTCGCGATTGCCATCCCTGCAGGCAGCGGTGACCTCCACCTTTGGTCGGGTCCTCAAGATAGACTCAACCAAGAAGGTGTGCAGGAAGCTGCAGGGAGCCAGCGTCGGCATGGCGGCGTGGGCGACGAACGTCGGCAACGAGGTCCTCATCACGGTGCTCACCGAGTCCGAGAGCGCCCACGGACTGGAGCCGCTCGCGAGGGGCCTCGTCGATCGCTACCGTCGGGCGGGACAGCCGCGTCCCCTCGTGCTGTACACCGACAGAGACTGCTGCACACAGGACGGGCCGTCGAAGCTGGTCGCACTCTTCGAGGGGTGGGAGGGCATGACAGTGCGACTCGACATCTGGCACTTCATGCGCCGCATCGCCGTCGGCGTGACCAGCGAATCGCACCCACTCTACGGCATGTTTATGCAGCGAATCAGCGGCTGCATATTCGAGTGGGACGCCGACGACCACAGGCTGCTGCAGCAGGCGAAGAGGGCCATGCTCAAGGATGCCGGCATCGCATCGCCGTCCGAGTCGGCAATCCGGAAGGCGATCACCCGCGACGAGCTGGCCCTGCACTGCCGCAGGAGGACGCGCGGCACCGAGGCGACCGTGACCGCCATCGAGACGCTCCTCCTCGCGCTGGCCGACGCCACCGACACGCTCGGCGTGCCCCTGCTCACCGACGAGATGACCCTGATCTGGGCAGAGCAACGTCGACACGTCGCATGTCTGCAGGATCCGCCAGGCGTCGCCTTGTACTCCGTCACCGGTACGTTGAGGAAGGGCGGCGTCCAGCTTCCGGTCCTGCGGTGCGCCCGTGGAACCACGTCCCTGGAGAGCTTCCACCTCCACCTGGCACGCTTCATCCCTGGGACGTCCGCGAACGCGACGAATTTTCAGGCGTTCCTGCTGGACGGCATCACACGCTGGAATGCCCAGCGAAGCCGGGACGCGCTGGACGCGCCGACACCAAGGCTGCGCACGTTCGACGTGCAACTCCAGCACACCGTCAACGACCTCAGCCGCTCATTGGGATTGCCACCCCCCTTCGAGCACTTCCGCATGCCGATGGCATACACCGGTGAGGCCATCGGCATCGACTACCTGTTCCGGCAGACAGGTAGTTCGTTCCCCGTCGACGTCAACGCTGCCATTGACGAGGGGTTCGAAGACCTAGCGGAAGACGAGGTGACGGTGGTCGTGCAGGAGGCGGACAGCACACCCGTCGAACTGCCAACCGAAGACGACCTCGACATCAAGGTGAGATACTGACTTGGTGTGTGTGCATGCACTTGCATTTCGTGCAGCGTTTCCCTGCAGCATTCGGTGAGTACGCATTTCAGCATTGTTCTTACACGACTGCTTGTCTGTGTGATGCAGGATTCGCCCGAAGACAGCGGCGGCGAAGACGAGGGCGCCGAAGCCGTCGACCTAGAGGCATCGCCGGGTGGGACAGGGTCGACGCCCTGGCCGAGGCTCTACTGCTGCCGAAAGGCTTGGCAGTCACGACCGAGCAGGCCAGGGGCATTCGGGCCCTGTTCGATGCCCTCGACGAGTTTGACAAGAGACCGTTGTCCTTCTCGGCTACGTCATCGCCTCGCCAACGGAGGGGTCGCTTCGCCCGCAGCAAGGCAAAGCGCCGGTCGGGTCACGTGACGGTGGAGATTATGAAGCGGTGAGTTGAAAATTCATAAAGACTGGCTGGCTGGCTGGCTGGCTGGCTGGCTGGCTGGCTGGCTGGCTGGCTGGCTGGCTGGCTGGCTGGCTGGCTGGCTGGCTGGCTGGCTGGCTGGCTGGCTGGCTGGCTGGCTGGCTGGCTGACTGACTGACAGACAGACAGACATCCCTGCAGTTAATTGAAGTACACGTCTTAATGTCTGTCGTACAACTGTGTTGCAGATGCTTCATGTCTGGTGGAGCACCGGCCTCTTCTCCATCGAAGAGTCGCGTGGTCGAGGCTGTGTGCATCAGGCTGTGCGATGCGATCACGCAGCCTCTCGCCGACTCCAGACCCGACGGCACGACACGGTATGTCTCGAGGTGGCGCCAGGTCCTCGACGCATACAACCGTGTGCGAGCGAGGCTGTTCAACAGCCTGGAGCTGCTGGAGGGAACGGACCTTGCGCTGTTCGCGATCAACGAAGCCACGCTGCTTCGTTGGTTCAAGCTGCAGGAACGGCGCAAGGAGGTTCTGCTGTTGCAGCAGGGAAGGCCGGTGCCCGTCGAGCCACTGTGCTCCGTGCAGCCGCTGCCTCCCTCGCAGAGCCGCCCTTCAGTGGCCGACCCCCTCCCCGGACCCCACCTCGAGTTCCCGGTGATGGCGGACACCAGCGGACAGGCAGTCGTCAGGCGCCGAAAACTCCCGACGTGCACGGCGACAACCGCTGCACCAATAGACGACGGTCTGGCGCCAATGGGTGACAGTGGTGTGCTAGAGGTGAGGCTACCAGCACCTGCATCCCGAACCACTGCGTGGCGTAAACGCAACGCCCCCGCTGCACCCACCAGTGCGAAACAGCGTAAGGTGCGCTGCTGCCAGAAGTGCCAGCAGCCAATCGGCTCTGTGGGACATTCGCAATTTAAGGGGCACATTTATTGCCCCTATGTCCCGGGCCAGCTCCCAAAGGATGAGTGGCTGGCACTTCGGCGGGCGGAGCACGCAGAGAAGAAAGCGCAGCACGGGTGAGTGGATTCTGCGTGTGTGCGCCCTGCTGCCCTGCTTCACTGCACTGCTTCACTGCACCATGCTTCGCTGCACCATGCTTCGCTGCACCATGCTTCGCTGCACCAACCTTGCTTCTTTGTACCCTTTGCACCATGCTTCTGCACCATTTGTGTATTGCTTTATTATTTTATTATTATATATATACAACCTGTATATGCATATATATATATTTTTTCTATCAATTTATGTGTTGCTTTTATATAACACCATTCTGTCAATTAACACGTTGATTACTGCTTCTCTGCACCATTTATGTGTTCGCATTCTTATATATAATATATACATATGTATGTGTATATATATATATATATATATATATGCTGTTTTATATAACATTTCATACTGTTAATTTATACGCTTGCTTATCACTTTTCACTAGATGTGTTGCATTTATGGCATGACTTTCTTCAATTTATTACAACACTACACTTGAGCTAGACTTAAAAATTACAAAACATGTCTTTCTCTTGCATGCATTAATGCACTTGTTTCTGTCACTTGTATGATATTGCCATGCAATGATATTTGCAATGCTTGATTGTATGCATGCTTGATTCTTGGTGGCTTGGTGAAAATAATTATATGCATGTATATTGTGTTGTTATGTATCATGTGAAAAAAGAAAATACCAAAAAAATACGCCAGTAGTGGTGACAGTGAAAAAAGAAAATACCAAAAAAATACGCCAGTAGTGGTGACAGCAAAAAAAATACGCCACTTGTGGCGACAGTGAAAAGAGAAAAAGAAAAAAAAGAAAAAAATACGCCAGTGGTGGTGACAGAGAAAAAACAAAAAAAACCTCATTGTCTTGTACGAGGGTTCGACTCCCTCCCGAGGTAAATGATACGATGGCCGGTGCAAAGTGGGCAAATCACCTCGTGGCCCCGCAAGACAATGGGTTAATTTTAATAAATTAAAATAAATTGAGAAAAAAATATTATTAATTTTTTTTAATTTATAACGCATTGCATACACCCCCCTGGAGGAGCTACCGAAAATTAGCCGTCGCCTCTGCAAATTTGCGCACTTTTAGACGACGTCTTGGTAACTTTTTCCCTCTTTTTCTCTCTCCCTTTTCTCCTTTCCTCCTTTCTTCTCTCTCTCCCTTCCTTTTCCCCCTTTATTTTCCCCTTTTCCCCCCATGTAGAGAAGAATCGGCCCCAGCTTAACGAATTTGCGTTCTCCAATCTTCTCCATAATTTGGAACATTTGGAACAGATTGTAACCAACTTTCACTCGCAAGGCGGCGCCACATTCGAATTTTAAATTACCGGGTGTAGGCGCAGTGCGGTGCGCGGCGTCGTTATTCTGGCAGCGACTATGATATCTATAGGTACTTATGTTGTAAAAAAGTCGAAAAAATATGGAACGCTTCACGAATTTGCGTGTCATCCTTGCGCAGGGGCCATGCTAATCTTCTCTGTATCGTTCCAATTTTAGTATATGTACTGCCGAAGCAAGTACAATTAAGGTACTTTTAGGAAGCTTATATAATACAACATAAACGCCAGCCGGCAGAAATGTGGTTTGGCGCCAAAATGTCCATTTACTAAATGACCAACGACGTTTCAGATACAAAGGGGCATGTTTATAACGTTAAATCGTACCAATATGTGATGTTGGTTCATTTGTAGATACTATTTTAATAGAGTTGTAGGCATGGATCGTATAAGAGGTAGAACGATTATAGAAAGCCTGCAGAAATGGTTCGATAATAAACGTCACGTCCAGACCCTAGGCAACAGCCCCACAGCCACGAGGAACAGCCTGCAGGAGGCCCACAGCGAGGCGTACCTGCACAGGGTGACGCAGTACCTGCACGATTGCGTCCGCTTCAAGGCAGGCCACGATACGTATGGCAGCGGCAGCGTGGCCGTGGAGTTCCAGCCGCCGCCACAGCCCGAGCTGTTCCACTCTGCCAGTTGGTTCCTGGCGACCTACGTGCGAGACGTCTGGTCGCGATTGCCATCCCTGCAGGCAGCGGTGACCTCCACCTTTGGTCGGGTCCTCAAGATAGACTCAACCAAGAAGGTGTGCAGGAAGCTGCAGGGAGCCAGCGTCGGCATGGCGGCGTGGGCGACGAACGTCGGCAACGAGGTCCTCATCACGGTGCTCACCGAGTCCGAGAGCGCCCACGGACTGGAGCCGCTCGCGAGGGGCCTCGTCGATCGCTACCGTCGGGCGGGACAGCCGCGTCCCCTCGTGCTGTACACCGACAGAGACTGCTGCACACAGGACGGGCCGTCGAAGCTGGTCGCACTCTTCGAGGGGTGGGAGGGCATGACAGTGCGACTCGACATCTGGCACTTCATGCGCCGCATCGCCGTCGGCGTGACCAGCGAATCGCACCCACTCTACGGCATGTTTATGCAGCGAATCAGCGGCTGCATATTCGAGTGGGACGCCGACGACCACAGGCTGCTGCAGCAGGCGAAGAGGGCCATGCTCAAGGATGCCGGCATCGCATCGCCGTCCGAGTCGGCAATCCGGAAGGCGATCACCCGCGACGAGCTGGCCCTGCACTGCCGCAGGAGGACGCGCGGCACCGAGGCGACCGTGACCGCCATCGAGACGCTCCTCCTCGCGCTGGCCGACGCCACCGACACGCTCGGCGTGCCCCTGCTCACCGACGAGATGACCCTGATCTGGGCAGAGCAACGTCGACACGTCGCATGTCTGCAGGATCCGCCAGGCGTCGCCTTGTACTCCGTCACCGGTACGTTGAGGAAGGGCGGCGTCCAGCTTCCGGTCCTGCGGTGCGCCCGTGGAACCACGTCCCTGGAGAGCTTCCACCTCCACCTGGCACGCTTCATCCCTGGGACGTCCGCGAACGCGACGAATTTTCAGGCGTTCCTGCTGGACGGCATCACACGCTGGAATGCCCAGCGAAGCCGGGACGCGCTGGACGCGCCGACACCAAGGCTGCGCACGTTCGACGTGCAACTCCAGCACACCGTCAACGACCTCAGCCGCTCATTGGGATTGCCACCCCCCCTTCGAGCACTTCCGCATGCCGATGGCATACACCGGTGAGGCCATCGGCATCGACTACCTGTTCCGGCAGACAGGTAGTTCGTTCCCCGTCGACGTCAACGCTGCCATTGACGAGGGGTTCGAAGACCTAGCGGAAGACGAGGTGACGGTGGTCGTGCAGGAGGGGACAGCACACCCGTCGAACTGCCAACCGAAGACGACCTCGACATCAAGGTGAGATACTGACTTGGTGTGTGTGCATGCACTTGCATTTCGTGCAGCGTTTCCCTGCAGCATTCGGTGAGTACGCATTTCAGCATTGTTCTTACACGACTGCTTGTCTGTGTGATGCAGGATTCGCCCGAAGACAGCGGCGGCGAAGACGAGGGCGCCGAAGCCGTCGACCTAGAGGCATCGCCGGGTGGGACAGGGTCGACGCCCTGGCCGAGGCTCTACTGCTGCCGAAAGGCTTGGCAGTCACGACCGAGCAGGCCAGGGGCATTCGGGCCCTGTTCGATGCCCTCGACGAGTTTGACAAGAGACCGTTGTCCTTCTCGGCTACGTCATCGCCTCGCCAACGGAGGGGTCGCTTCGCCCGCAGCAAGGCAAAGCGCCGGTCGGGTCACGTGACGGTGGAGATTATGAAGCGGTGAGTTGAAAATTCATAAAGACTGGCTGGCTGGCTGGCTGGCTGGCTGGCTGGCTGGCTGGCTGGCTGGCTGGCTGGGCTTTTTTCCGGCGGGGGTTCGGTGGTTGGTGGCTGGCTGGCTGACTGACTGACGACGACAGACATCCCTGCAGTTAATTGAAGTACACGTCTTAATGTCTGTCGTACAACTGTGTTGCAGATGCTTCATGTCTGGTGGAGCACCGGCCTCTTCTCCATCGAAGAGTCGCGTGGTCGAGGCTGTGTGCATCAGGCTGTGCGATGCGATCACGCAGCCTCTCGCCGACTCCAGACCCGACGGCACGACACGGTATGTCTCGAGGTGGCGCCAGGTCCTCGACGCATACAACCGTGTGCGAGCGAGGCTGTTCAACAGCCTGGAGCTGCTGGAGGGAACGGACCTTGCGCTGTTCGCGATCAACGAAGCCACGCTGCTTCGTTGGTTCAAGCTGCAGGAACGGCGCAAGGAGGTTCTGCTGTTGCAGCAGGGAAGGCCGGTGCCCGTCGAGCCACTGTGCTCCGTGCAGCCGCTGCCTCCCTCGCAGAGCCGCCCTTCAGTGGCCGACCCCCTCCCCGGACCCCACCTCGAGTTCCCGGTGATGGCGGACACCAGCGGACAGGCAGTCGTCAGGCGCCGAAAACTCCCGACGTGCACGGCGACAACCGCTGCACCAATAGACGACGGTCTGGCGCCAATGGGTGACAGTGGTGTGCTAGAGGTGAGGCTACCAGCACCTGCATCCCGAACCACTGCGTGGCGTAAACGCAACGCCCCCGCTGCACCCACCAGTGCGAAACAGCGTAAGGTGCGCTGCTGCCAGAAGTGCCAGCAGCCAATCGGCTCTGTGGGACATTCGCAATTTAAGGGGCACATTTATTGCCCCTATGTCCCGGGCCAGCTCCCAAAGGATGAGTGGCTGGCACTTCGGCGGGCGGAGCACGCAGAGAAGAAAGCGCAGCACGGGTGAGTGGATTCTGCGTGTGTGCGCCCTGCTGCCCTGCTTCACTGCACTGCTTCACTGCACCATGCTTCGCTGCACCATGCTTCGCTGCCCATGCTTCGCTCCCCCTTGCTTCTTTGTACCCCCCCATGCTTCCACCATTTGTGTATTTTTTATTTTTTTATTATTATATATATAAACCCTTATACATATATATATTTTTTTTCTATCAATTTATGTTTTGCTTTTATATAACCCCCATTCTGTAAATTTCCCCCGTTGATTACTGTTCTCCCCCAATTTTGGTTCGCATTCTTATAATAATATATACATATGTATGTGTATATATATATATATATATATGCAGTTTTATATAACATTTCATACTGTTAATTTAAAATTTGCTTACCCTTTTCACTAGATGTGTTGCATTTATGGCAGACTTTCTTAAATTTTGTTCAACACTACATTGATTTTAATTTAAAAAATTAAAAACATGTCTTTCTCTTGCATGCATTAATGCACTTGTTTCTGTCACTTGTATGATATTGCCATGCAATGATATTTGCAATGCTTGATTGTATGCATGCTTGATTCTTGGTGGCTTGGTGAAAATAATTATATGCATGTATATTGTGTTGTTATGTATCATGTGAAAAAAGAAAATACCAAAAAAATACGCCAGTAGTGGTGACGGGAAAAAAGAAAATACCAAAAAAATACGCCAGTAGGGGGACAAAAAAAAAATACGCCACTTGTGGCGACAGTAAAAAAGAAAAAAAGAAAAAAAAAAAAATACGCCAGTGGTGGTGACAGAGAAAAAAAAAAAAAAACCTCATTGTCTTGTACGAGGGTTCGACTCCCTCCCGAGGTAAATGATACGATGGCCGGTGCAAAGTGGGCAAATCACCTCGTGGCCCCGCAAGACAAGGGGTTTAAATTTTTAAATAAATTAAAATAAATTAAAAAAAAATATTTTTAAATTTTTTTTTAATTTAAAACGCATTGCATACACCCCCCTGGAGGAGCTACCGAAAATTAGCCGTCGCCTCTGCAAATTTGCGCACTTTTAGACGACGTCTTGGTAACTTTTTCCCTCTTTTTCTCTCTCCCTTTTCTCCTTTCCTCCTTTCTTCTCTCTCTCCCCTTTTTTTTAAAATTTTTTTATGGAAGTTTACGAATTTGCGTGTCATCCTTGCGCAGGGGCCATGCTAATCTTCTCTGTATCGTTCCAATTTTAGTATATGTACTGCCGAAGCAAGTACAATTAAGGTACTTTTAGGAAGCTTATATAATACAACATAAACGCCAGCCGGCAGAAATGTGGTTTGGCGCCAAAATGTCCATTTACTAAATGACCAACGACGTTTCAGATACAAAGGGGCATGTTTATAACGTTAAATCGTACCAATATGTGATGTTGGTTCATTTGTAGATACTATTTTAATAGAGTTGTAGGCATGGATCGTATAAGAGGTAGAACGATTATAGAAAGCCTGCATAAATGGTTCGATAATAAACGTCACGTCCAGTGATGAACGGTACTGTGCTGCGTGATAACAAAAAAATCACGCACTCTCAAATGGTGCTATTGGAAATAGATGTTGCTTTTACGAATCGCATAAGAGCGTACAACATAAAAGGAACTTCAAAATGTGTCACTACGGTAATTTCGGACACTTCTCCCGAGTGACCGCAAGCGAGGCCGTGGTGGTGTGGGCAGCAGCCATGGTCGCCCTGACCCAATGACACGGTTAGGCAGTAAAAAAGTTGCATGGTTGTAACAAGCTCACCATTAACCAACAGCTATAGCTATTCCAAGAGTTGACAGAAATTACTGACTGGAGTGGCCAATGGATGCAGAGAAACGTGCTTAGTTTGGTAAACATTGACGAGCAGCGCACATGCTTGCATGAAACAAAGTGCAGTGTATGTTTGTTTTAGAAACGACGATTATTTTTCAACATGCACGTGCTGTGACATCAGCGCATTTGAGCAGTACGTCGTGTCTCCAGTTTCCAGGTGTGATTGTATTGTGGAAGCTGTTGACAGTGAAACGTTGCATTTTAGTTGATTTCTCTAAGCGGATAGGTACTCGGCAGTGATTCGGCTTGCTGACAGCTTTGCTGGATTACTGCCTGCGTTCCGTTGTAAATATTGACGGGTAGGATACGCGTGATGTTCCAACAAATGGATTCGTCCGCCATTACCCATAGTAGTCCTACTCAAAAGAACTGCATTGTGCAGTTTTTGTACATTTCTGGAAGCACTGAATGTAGGACTGGTTGAGTGGAAATGATATTTCTGTGCAGCATGGCATCAGAGCTGTGAAATAATGACATTTGACAGTGGCTAGATATGTACGCATACAGGTGTAATTCGGCCTAGTGGTGTCAACATGGACAATCGTCAGGTGATTGGAGCAGAAATGGAGGGGCGTCAGGTTAGAGATTGGATTGTTGGAGAAAGAGGTACGTCAATTTCACGAGTTTTATACATGACATGTACGAATGGAGGTTAATTAATGTCTGAGATTGTCAATAGCATGGCTTCAAAAATCTAGCGGGAAATCAAAGAAACGTTGCAATGGCCGCCTATGGAGAAATCGATTCAATGGTGCTATCTAGATCTACCCATGCATAGCGGCATTTCACGAGAGCTAGAAACACTAGAATTTGACTAAGCTCGACCAGCATGCCAACGAGATGATGACTGACTAGAACACGCAATAGGTTCTCGAGTTTTCCTGCGCATGGTTTTCTTGTAATCATACACATCGTTGAAAGTCGGAAAAACCGACTGTGTGCTGACACCTCTCTGACACGGCGGCCTCGCGCGCGCCGGCCTGCGTCGTATAAATCATATGGCGGCATAAGGTCGAGAACGGCGTCGCGTCTATTACCGAAACGGAGACATGTGAAGATGTAATATACGCTTGTGTCAGTGACGACGAAGTTTGAGAGATTAGTGTTGTTTCCGTTGGTGATCAATTGCCTGGTGTCGATGCTGTGCTATAGAAGCAGCGAACGACATGAATGTAGACAGTCGAGAATCCGCCAGCTAACGGCCGACCGGCCTGCCGGTGTAAGTTAGAAAGGGCCACTTACTGGCCTTCTAATAATCGGTTTTGGGACACGTACTTGTATTTAAGAAAATTGTATTTATTTTAGTAAACATTCTGCCCACTGGTTATAGGGAGATGTTATCTTCATACGTGATCCGAAACCTTGGCCAGCTGTTGGATAAGATGGCAAAAGAATTAGTTATCACCAACGATATAATCAGGGAAACCCTGCAGGAAAGAAGTTGATCTGGCAACTGAAAGCCTGCGATGTTTGCGCAACGCATGTGCAACTTGTGTATGAAACCTGGTCACAATTAACAGGTACAGCGTTTTACGCGTGAACGAAAAAGGGCTAGATTTATGCAGAGAAAAACCCGTTTGAATTCATCCAAACAAACATGGCACGCTTAACGAATTTGCGTTCTCCAATCTTCTCCATAATTTGGAACATTTGGAACAGATTGTAACCAACTTTCACTCGCAAGGCGGCGCCACATTCAAATTTTAAATTACCGGGTGTAGGCGCAGTGCGGTGCGCGGCGTCGTTATTCTTGCAGCGACTATGATATCTATAGGTACTTATGTTGTAAAAAAGTCGAAAAAATATGGAACGCTTCACGAATTTGCGTGTCATCCTTGCGCAGGGGCCATGCTAATCTTCTCTGTATCGTTCCAATTTTAGTATATGTACTGCCGAAGCAAGTACAATTAAGGTACTTTTAGGAAGCTTATATAATACAACATAAACGCCAGCCGGCAGAAATGTGGTTTGGCGCCAAAATGTCCATTTACTAAATGACCAACGACGTTTCAGATACAAAGGGGCATGTTTATAACGTTAAATCGTACCAATATGTGATGTTGGTTCATTTGTAGATACTATTTTAATAGAGTTGTAGGCATGGATCGTATAAGAGGTAGAACGATTATAGAAAGCCTGCATAAATGGTTCGATAATAAACGTCACGTCCAGTGATGAACGGTACTGTGCTGCGTGATAACAAAAAAATCACGCACTCTCAAATGGTGCTATTGGAAATAGATGTTGCTTTTACGAATCGCATAAGAGCGTACAACATAAAAGGAACTTCAAAATGTGTCACTACGGTAATTTCGGACACTTCTCCCGAGTGACCGCAAGCGAGGCCGTGGTGGTGTGGGCAGCAGCCATGGTCGCCCTGACCCAATGACACGGTTAGGCAGTAAAAAAGTTGCATGGTTGTAACAAGCTCACCATTAACCAACAGCTATAGCTATTCCAAGAGTTGACAGAAATTACTGACTGGAGTGGCCAATGGATGCAGAGAAACGTGCTTAGTTTGGTAAACATTGACGAGCAGCGCACATGCTTGCATGAAACAAAGTGCAGTGTATGTTTGTTTTAGAAACGACGATTATTTTTCAACATGCACGTGCTGTGACATCAGCGCATTTGAGCAGTACGTCGTGTCTCCAGTTTCCAGGTGTGATTGTATTGTGGAAGCTGTTGACAGTGAAACGTTGCATTTTAGTTGATTTCTCTAAGCGGATAGGTACTCGGCAGTGATTCGGCTTGCTGACAGCTTTGCTGGATTACTGCCTGCGTTCCGTTGTAAATATTGACGGGTAGGATACGCGTGATGTTCCAACAAATGGATTCGTCCGCCATTACCCATAGTAGTCCTACTCAAAAGAACTGCATTGTGCAGTTTTTGTACATTTCTGGAAGCACTGAATGTAGGACTGGTTGAGTGGAAATGATATTTCTGTGCAGCATGGCATCAGAGCTGTGAAATAATGACATTTGACAGTGGCTAGATATGTACGCATACAGGTGTAATTCGGCCTAGTGGTGTCAACATGGACAATCGTCAGGTGATTGGAGCAGAAATGGAGGGGCGTCAGGTTAGAGATTGGATTGTTGGAGAAAGAGGTACGTCAATTTCACGAGTTTTATACATGACATGTACGAATGGAGGTTAATTAATGTCTGAGATTGTCAATAGCATGGCTTCAAAAATCTAGCGGGAAATCAAAGAAACGTTGCAATGGCCGCCTATGGAGAAATCGATTCAATGGTGCTATCTAGATCTACCCATGCATAGCGGCATTTCACGAGAGCTAGAAACACTAGAATTTGACTAAGCTCGACCAGCATGCCAACGAGATGATGACTGACTAGAACACGCAATAGGTTCTCGAGTTTTCCTGCGCATGGTTTTCTTGTAATCATACACATCGTTGAAAGTCGGAAAAACCGACTGTGTGCTGACACCTCTCTGACACGGCGGCCTCGCGCGCGCCGGCCTGCGTCGTATAAATCATATGGCGGCATATAGGTCGAGAACGGCGTCGCGTCTATTACCGAAACGGAGACATGTGAAGATGTAATATACGCTTGTGTCAGTGACGACGAAGTTTGAGAGATTAGTGTTGTTTCCGTTGGTGATCAATTGCCTGGTGTCGATGCTGTGCTATAGAAGCAGCGAACGACATGAATGTAGACAGTCGAGAATCCGCCAGCTAACGGCCGACCGGCCTGCCGGTGTAAGTTAGAAAGGGCCACTTACTGGCCTTCTAGTAATCGTTTGCATCTTGGCACACGTACTTGTATTTAAGAAAATTGTATTTATTTTAGTAAACATTCTGCCCACTGGTTATAGGGAGATGTTATCTTCATACGTGATCCGAAACCTTGGCCAGCTGTTGGATAAGATGGCAAAAGAATTAGTTATCACCAACGATATAATCAGGGCACCATGCAGGAAAGAAGTTGATCTGGCAACTGAAAGCCTGCGATGTTTGCGCAACGCATGTGCAACTTGTGTATGAAACCTGGTCACAATTAACAGGTACAGCGTTTTACGCGTGAACGAAAAAGGGCTAGATTTATGCAGAGAAAAACCCGTTTGAATTCATCCAAACAAACATGGCACGCTTAACGAATTTGCGTTCTCCAATCTTCTCCATAATTTGGAACATTTGGAACAGATTGTAACCAACTTTCACTCGCAAGGCGGCGCCACATTCAAAATTTTTAAAATTTCCGGGTGTAGGCGCAGTGCGGTGCGCGGCGTCGTTATTCTTGCAGCGACTATGATATCTATAGGTACTTATGTTGTAAAAAAGTCGAAAAAATATGGAACGCTTCACGAATTTGCGTGTCATCCTTGCGCAGGGGCCATGCTAATCTTCTCTGTATCGTTCCAATTTTAGTATATGTACTGCCGAAGCAAGTACAATTAAGGTACTTTTAGGAAGCTTATATAATACAACATAAACGCCAGCCGGCAGAAATGTGGTTTGGCGCCAAAATGTCCATTTACTAAATGACCAACGACGTTTCAGATACAAAGGGGCATGTTTATAACGTTAAATCGTACCAATATGTGATGTTGGTTCATTTGTAGATACTATTTTAATAGAGTTGTAGGCATGGATCGTATAAGAGGTAGAACGATTATAGAAAGCCTGCATAAATGGTTCGATAATAAACGTCACGTCCAGTGATGAACGGTACTGTGCTGCGTGATAACAAAAAAATCACGCACTCTCAAATGGTGCTATTGGAAATAGATGTTGCTTTTACGAATCGCATAAGAGCGTACAACATAAAAGGAACTTCAAAATGTGTCACTACGGTAATTTCGGACACTTCTCCCGAGTGACCGCAAGCGAGGCCGTGGTGGTGTGGGCAGCAGCCATGGTCGCCCTGACCCAATGACACGGTTAGGCAGTAAAAAAGTTGCATGGTTGTAACAAGCTCACCATTAACCAACAGCTATAGCTATTCCAAGAGTTGACAGAAATTACTGACTGGAGTGGCCAATGGATGCAGAGAAACGTGCTTAGTTTGGTAAACATTGACGAGCAGCGCACATGCTTGCATGAAACAAAGTGCAGTGTATGTTTGTTTTAGAAACGACGATTATTTTTCAACATGCACGTGCTGTGACATCAGCGCATTTGAGCAGTACGTCGTGTCTCCAGTTTCCAGGTGTTGATTGTATTGTGGAAGCTGTTGACAGTGAAACGTTGCATTTTAGTTGATTTCTCTAAGCGGATAGGTACTCGGCAGTGATTCGGCTTGCTGACAGCTTTGCTGGATTACTGCCTGCGTTCCGTTGTAAATATTGACGGGTAGGATACGCGTGATGTTCCAACAAATGGATTCGTCCGCCATTACCCATAGTAGTCCTACTCAAAAGAACTGCATTGTGCAGTTTTTGTACATTTCTGGAAGCACTGAATGTAGGACTGGTTGAGTGGAAATGATATTTCTGTGCAGCAGGGCATCAGAGCTGTGAAATAATGACATTTGACAGTGGCTAGATATGTACGCATACAGGTGTAATTCGGCCTAGTGGTGTCAACATGGACAATCGTCAGGTGATTGGAGCAGAAATGGAGGGGCGTCAGGTTAGAGATTGGATTGTTGGAGAAAGAGGTACGTCAATTTCACGAGTTTTATACATGACATGTACGAATGGAGGTTAATTAATGTCTGAGATTGTCAATAGCATGGCTTCAAAAATCTAGCGGGAAATCAAAGAAACGTTGCAATGGCCGCCTATGGAGAAATCGATTCAATGGTGCTATCTAGATCTACCCATGCATAGCGGCATTTCACGAGAGCTAGAAACACTAGAATTTGACTAAGCTCGACCAGCATGCCAACGAGATGATGACTGACTAGAACACGCAATAGGTTCTCGAGTTTTCCTGCGCATGGTTTTCTTGTAATCATACACATCGTTGAAAGTCGGAAAAACCGACTGTGTGCTGACACCTCTCTGACACGGCGGCCTCGCGCGCGCCGGCCTGCGTCGTATAAATCATATGGCGGCATAAGGTCGAGAACGGCGTCGCGTCTATTACCGAAACGGAGACATGTGAAGATGTAATATACGCTTGTGTCAG
>JAODUO010000085.1:710000-810000 GCA_025642075.2 Ridgeia piscesae | reverse complement strand
GAAAACCTCGTTATTTCTATATACGCCACATGGCATATCTATGCTGCTAAACTGCATATAACATCTGAATAAGTCACCAACCTGTTCTGCCCTTATTCATTTTCTTATCGTCAGCGTCTGTAAGCAGAATTGCACACCAAATATACACATGCGTGTCACGCCCGGTCGAACGGTTTCAAACACCCACAATCCCACGTTTAATGCAAAGGAACCATGCCAGACAATCACATGCAGTTACGGGGTCAACTCCGTTGATTCCTGTTGAGTTATAATTCAAGAAAACGTCAGAAATCTGCCACCAATTAACAATCAAAGACGTCTTCACATGGAAGCCGACTCTGTGAAGAGTAATTCGGTTTTCGCAGCCATACAGTTCCTGATGATGTTCTCAGAAACAAAATTACCTACAAATGCGATGAGTTGATTTCGGATGACCACTCACAATTGAAGTAATGAGGCCAGTCTTGAACTGACCACCCTTTCTTGTGGTGGCCAGTCTCTTGAGCTAATCTACTTACATGGTCGGTGACACCAGATTATGCAATAAGTGGCTAGTCCAGACAGAGGTTTATCTACTTTGTACATGGCTGGACTCTATTGATAAAAGCTGCTCATGTTGGTGGGTAGACAACTGGACTTTTCCTGCGGATATTTTCATAGACAACCCACTGCCGTTAGTGTGAATTCACACAATCAGTTATTTCACTTCCAGATGCCAACAACAAATAAAACTCACACAGAATTGCTCCTAATTCGTTCTATACAGTGATTCCTTAATTAATTAGTTAATAATTTATTCTTTATAAAGCTTCCACTATCACTTAATCTTAATTTCTTTATGTTCTTCCGCAGTTTATTCACAACATAGGACTATTTATCTGAAGGCAGAAAACATCTATTACTAGTCCTTCATCAATGGTCCGTTATTTCTGGTTTCTGTTCTAGATCAAGCCTTCACGGTACACTAACCATGCCAGAAACCAGATGGACATACAGCCAATTTTTGCTCAAACAAAGACGTTGCTGCCAATGGTGTTGATGCCAAACGTAACTGAGTTTAGATCAACTCATTTTGTCACATCCTGGACCTAATCATCACCACATTTCCAGCGGACAGATGACAGTTCTGCCTAATGTAGGACACTCCCTGTCTGTCAACCCAAAGGCGCCATTCCATTAACCTAATGCTAAGACACTTTCCTGTTTTGGGGCGATTTATTGAACCTACAGAATTAGTTTTGGGTACCACGCAGGAATTATCACCATTATGCTATTTTCATGTGGCTACCTACCATTTGCGTAAATTGGATTCTGCCATAGATTTCAATTTGCGAAACACAAACTGATCTTGCATTCCTGTTCACTAAACGCATTGTTTATCGTGGCACTAGATTAATTAGCAAGCAATGTAATTAAGTGCCTGTCTGAGTAGTTAATCTTTTCAAACAATATGTGGGTACAATTACTGAATGTGATAATTGTATGATTGCCCACGTTTTATTGGCTATTAAAACACTCTGAGGGTGAATAAATTCACCTGTTGTTGACCAGTATAAAGACCCTTACATCATTTACAAGAAATTACTTCACAGATCCATTAACGGTGACATTCACAACACAATTGTCAGAACAATTATTTTAATTGGAAATTATTTTATTGGATATTAAAATGTTTGCACAAAATTAAAAAAATTGCAAACAAACTACATGTAATGCCGTTTCGCATCAACACAACACTGACAGTAATAACATAAAATAAATCAATTCCCAAATCGCTACCTTATAAATGCTACATTAAATATACGTCCACTTAACATAAAATATTTCAACATAATGCCCCTGTAAGGCCTTAGACGGCCTGACAAGTTGAAAAAAAAATATTTCATAATAATATTTATGATTTTTCATCTATACAACAAAAACAGTTTAATAAAACTTTCAAATAAACAGAGCATCCCTACCAATGTCTACCAGTTGTGACGAGAAGAACAAATGACGCTGGCAGAAATGGAATGGATGGATGGGAAAGACTAACAAAGAAATATGGAAACTGTCCAAGTGGCCGGCAGAAGAGGAAACAGATCTCGCCAGAGATGGGACATTGCAAACTTTCTTATAAACAAGTCTACCGGGTACTTTATGTTCGCCAACCAACTGTAGCAGTGAGTCCCACTCAGTTCGTTCCCAGTCCAGTCAACAAGGCCAGCAAAACAAACCAAGGTGGATTACCATGGCTTGGTCTAGGCTGCTTCTCTCTCCGCAGTCCACACCCAGTGCATCATGGGAAATTGTATGAGATTGCAATGGAGATAGAAGCGCCTGTGCTACCAGTCAAGCAGTTTATTGCCACTACATTGACATGCATTAGAGGTTTTCCAGCTCAATATTTTGTCAGTTTACATTTTGATTACATTCTCGTACTGTACTTTGTTGAACTTCATGCGTGTGACCTACACAAGCCATGCTGCCTGACTACAGCAGAGCCGTGAGAGTGAATATTGCTATGAAGGTGTGTTATCAGTGGTAACATTTTAACAACAGTTTAATTACACATTGAATAGGTCCTATCACACTGTCACGTATACAGGCATGCACACACATACGCATGCACACACGCACGCACGCACGCACGCACGCACGCACGCACGCACGCACGCACACACACACACACACACAACACACACACAAATTATATGCTGCTAGTGAAGAATCAAAACCATGAAACTAGTTTGATCGACACCATGTCGTTACTGGATGTGTCAGTTTGTAACCAGGGCAGTACATTATGTACGTATACGTTACAGGAGTGTTACAACTGTCAGTGTTTCCTCAATCTATTCCCAACATGGCTGACGAGTCATGCCGTCGCAATAACGTCTAAAACAAAACAAAATTAACTTTCACTGGTTAACAATAAATAACTTTCCCAGGACAAACTGTTGTTTTCTAGTCAGTAGGTGTGGTGTTTGACCGGCGAGGCGTCATGAGATATGGACGTTTAACATTAGTACATACCTTGTGATTTGCGCTTGCGACATACGACGATGACAATGATGATAACAACGGCAACGAAGATCGTCACGACAACAATGCCGATGTACATCGCCATGTTCGAGTCAACCCATTCATCTGCAAAACCGAGAAACAGAGAGAAATACCATCAGATGCAACATCAAGAATACAATCCACCCAAACAAATAGTTGTGTTTTCAGGAATACAAAACATCTCATTTCACAAGATCTGTCATTGTTAAAATAAAACGAATTACACATTGTAAACTTGGAACTGATAGGTCTTTGCCAAGCATAAACCTGTTCTGTCATAGGGTGGCTTGAAATAACATTAGCTTCCCATGCACATTTCTCGTTGACCAAAATGTACTTGACTTCACACAAATGATATGTTTGACAATCAATTTGACACACAGCATGACTTCTTTATAATACACAACTCTCTCAAAACAACACAAACATTCCTAAAATTAATAACCACTCAGAACTAAGTAAAACCACTTCCAGACAATCCAGGCTCTATCCACAAAAGCAGCCATATATCCTACAAAAAGTTTCGATCAAATACCGCAGATTGCTTCACAGTTGCAATAGCAATGACAAATGCCCCGCCGCATGTGACAAGGGTCTATAGTTGAACTACAACGAGATGGAGGCCCTGACAAATGCGCCGTCCTTGCTCGACTTTAATATCGCCGGTCCGTCGCTCATCCTGCTGGCAATGCTGCAGATATTGCCTCGGTGCGAGAACGGCAATGTATCGCAGACGCAATAGCGAAAGTATAAATCAGAGAGAGGCAACGGATCAGGCATCCGCATGTAAATAAATGTTTGCAATCACGATGCTAGAAGACAGTAATTGATCAGCGAGTGTGATTTACGACCATCTGTACACTCAGAGACAGGACAGTGGCTGTTCTCTGGTCCTAGTCCAGCAACAGTTACCACTGTATGCATACATGGGTCAATATCTGGCTGACAGGGAGCAGGACTCAAGTGGTTGATCATCACGGACTGTCAGTTGAGGGGACTGGCATTCAAATCACTGTATACAAACCACTGTTTCAAAAACGGGGCTATTCCATACATCCCACGTTGTCCGTGTCTTTCAGGAGAGACTTTATTTATCAGTCTATTCTGGCTGATGTGCATGCCAGGGGAAGTAAGACCCCCACACACAGGGGGTGATGTGAGAATAAATAATGCACATTGAAGCCACTGTGGATGTCAACGTCTCTGGTCAAGTATTTCAACCCTGTCCACTGGCTGGATATACACTAGCTGTGGTTTTGCAAGCTATTTTGTCAAATCATAACCACTACACCATGCATTTCGAGGGTCCGTGACGGTTTGAAACAATAACACAACGTTTTCCTGGACACTGTTAACTTATGACACATCCCCCTAACTGACCAGGGGACACTGACAACTGACCAGGGGTATTCACAACAAAAGCATTGAGTCAACTCCTTGGAGATGACTGCAGTAGACAGCCACCTAATCCCCAATGCTCTCCACAGACCTCTCAAATCCCTGTAGTTAATGTCACATCCGAGCTGGATTACCAGTTTACACTAATGGTTGCTAACAGAAGCCTTTTACAGGGTCAAGTAATTAATGACACATAACAGAGGGGTTCTCTTTACACTAGGAAGATTGCAGGCTTACAGAGAGAGCTCCCAGCTACTTACATAACACCACATATGGCACTGTTTCTTAAACCAGGTCCAGTAGTAAGTATCAGGCTATTTTCACAAACAGAGCAAAACTTTGTCTTTGTCGAGTGTGAGAGTTCTGCCGCTGCTGGACCTATATTGTATTTTACAAAGAAATGTTCACAGAATTTCATTTGCAAGATCCTTTTGTAAATCATTTCAAGTAAAACACATAATTATAATCACATGAAAGATTAAGAAAATGTCATTATCCACCACATTGCTTTCATTTTAGGTTTTTATCCGTCACTCTTCGGTTGCCGGATAACTGACCTCACACTTCATGTAATCAAAAACCTATCAGAGGATGTCTCTCTTAAAGCCAACACACTTTTTAGAATGGAACACGTGCAAGTAATTTCTATGACAACACTTCTTGAGTCGTCTCTAAGTTACTTATTAATCCCTTCCAAATCTCGATCAATTGTTATTGTGTAACTTTATAATGCAAATTAAAAACAAACAAGGGTAATTACTCCTTGTTGGTCCACTTTCTGACCATAACACACCCCACCCCATCAACTCTCCCTCAAGCCTGGACCCCCGAACACCCTGTATGAGTCACAGCTCTGAGAGGGTGGTAAGTAGGGGCAGAAATGGAGAGTGCCTGAAAATGGAAGAGGCACTTATGTAACTGACAAGGGGTGAAGTAAAGTTGGCAAGCCACCACTACCGCAGGTTAAGGGTTAAGTGCAGTCTGGGGTGCGAGTTGGCACTCTTACTGAATGCGACTCCATTTGGAGGGTGCGAGAAAAACCCTCTCAAAAAAAACCTCTTGCTGGTACCTCAGCCAGTGGGTGGGTACAGGGCGAAGGCAGTGTGCCAACTCTGCCAACTCGGAAGTTCGCTGTCATTCAAATTGCTCCCTGGCGCCGTCCAGTAGTGACTGTTACAGATGAACCAGGTTACAATGTAAACAGATAGCTATCTTTTGTGTTTCACCTACACCAACCGGCCGGGTCACCACAGGATAGAATACACATCCTACTGAGTGATATACGCATGATTACATGTATCATCTTACTAAATTACTCCATCCATTCGTTAATCTGTGTTTGTAGTTGGGTGACATTTGTTAAACTGAAGTGCAGGAAACAATGAAATTGGAAGACAAAGCAAATAATGTGATATAATTTAGCAACTCATAATTTCACTATATCAGGTTTATTGTTAGAATTTTGTAACAGGCTCTGGAGGCCATTACACTAATGTCATAAAGAGCTCTTAAACCCGATGTAAATCAATTTTGAATTTTAACAATGATCTTGAAACTGTCAACACAACCCCATGATGCTCCAGCCAGACATTGGCACCGGTGTATCATGGAAATAGTGTCCCATATAATATGGCAATGGATATTTGTGTTTTTAACAAAACTCATGTAATTAAACAATGGATATTGTTTAATGATGAATTTTCCTTAAGAGTTCTTTGTCTTAGTGAAATGATCCCTGAAGTCAATTCACTCCTAAGAACCCACCCCAAATATTGACCAATAGTGCAATGGGGCCTCTGCAGGGTTCCTTTTCCTGTTTTTCTTATCTACCCCTTTCAAGATCTGCCATCCCATTCAATCAGTGTCCACAGCTATTCAAAGCAGTTGTTATCTCGGCCAATTTGAGAAGGGTTTTTATCAATCATGCACTACTGACCTGTTTCACGATATCGCTGATCTGATATCTCTAAGAATGTATTTATAGATGGGTTACCAAAGAACACACAAAAAGACAACATCAGCGACTTATTGTGTCGTGCGTCAATGTCTCAGTCAATTCACGGCGGAAAACCAGTGTTTTTTACGTAAATATTTAAAACATCGGTGTCGACTCCTTTTATTTTGACTGGATGCTTATTGTTAGCAAGATACATCCATTAAAAGAAACAATTTAGAAATTCTTGTTCTAGCTTTATTGTCGTTTTATTTACCCATGTAAATCAGTAAAATCAGACATAAAGAATGGTCTGGCCAGTGAATTCCAGTTACTTGGCATCTGCTGGCTGATTAGGAGCTCTGTTGCGCAACAGGTTTATTACTGAAGCAGGGCAAAAACAACTGAAAAACATTCCCTAAATATAGAATGAGATTAGGAAAAATAACGTTAAATAATTGTGAACGAACGAGCACTTTTTTATAACAATGACTACAACCAGACAATTCACGTAAATGAACATTCCGGATTAACAGACAAATGACCCTGGGCAGGAAATGAGTGCTTCCGGCTGCCAAAATTCAAGGTTCATCGTAAACAAGCTAAAAATGTCAGAATATCACTTAGGAATCTCTTGAACTTCCCACATATATGGCTTCCATGCAGATGGCCATAATGAAGGTCACTTTGGTTTGACCACCAAGTCAGTCACATGACCTGAGAGGTCCGCCAGATGACGCCACCAGATGCTTTAGCACATATTTGCGAGTGTGACAATATTTTATATTACGCCACAGATCTCTAATGAAGCTTATTTGTGACATCAGAACAGCTATACTAAAGTACATTTAACTGAGGCATGGAATTTTTAGCTTAATGTAAAACTGCAGTTTTTCGATGATACCACTGCCATCTGTGTAGGTTTTAGTCATAGGCTTGCCTCATTTTTTACCAGAATCGCTGATTTTAATAAAAATATATTTTAATAAAATGAATTTGAATCACACACAAAGTCGTACTTATCCAGTGTTCAACAGGATCCAGTAATTAACCCCAGACACCTTTACACATCATTTCAGCTGGGTCCACTCTGGTAACTAATAAAGCCATTTCATCAGATTAATTTCCTGGAAAAACAGGTCTACAAACCCAACAGGCCTTCCTGCTGTCCTTATCAGATTCCAGTGTTTACCCACCCTTCCCCCACCCCTAGCTATGGAGGGGAGAGGGATTCATTTCAGTTAATTTGAGGTCATGAAGATCGCAATCTACTCAGGTTTCCATTCCCCTGTAAAAACCAGGATAAGAAGATAAAATTACGTTTCAGGCTTAATGCAGTTTGATTAGCCTCATTTCTGCCCAGTATATGTTTGCCGTTTTCGGCCTTTTGTCCTGGGGAGAGTCGGGCTTTAGTAGGAATCTGGGTGAGAGCTGAAACAATTCCATGTGTTTAGAGGGTAGATTGTTTTATAAGATTCACCCGTGTGTGATAATGACAATTTTGCAGGGTAACCTAAACTTCTGACACAGTCAACTCCAACATAGGATTTTTTATTGCCATATTTTTAGCGGAACGAGAACTTCAAAGTTACCAAAGGTTCCTACAGTGAATAAGTTAATACCTTGATTCCTTTTTTCCCTACAGCCAAACTAACAGCCTGGTCCCAGAAACGGACAATACTGAAACCAGACCTGGCCGTCAAGTAAGACACACAGCGTAAAAACACAGGATCACATTTTCACCTCTGTGTTCATTTAGCAAAACGAAAAGAAGCACATCGACTCAGTTACGATTCCATATAATAAATGGATTCTGACGGATACACATCAAGTGAGCTGTGACTATCGCGGTTCGGTTGCAACAACATTTGTTACAATCAGTTACCGCAGAAACTGATTGAGAACCGAGAACGCAGTTGACAGACTTGAAGGACAACCGTGAGCAGCCAAGTGCTGATCCACGCTGACAAAATCTGCTTACCCCTGTGACAGGGGACGGCAATAACTGACGGGAATATTACATTATATACCTCAGCCCCACACATTCAAATTATAATACAAACGACAGTGCCAACGTCCCTGATTCCAAAACTAAGAGACAACCAATAACTCCACTCATGAAACAAGTGAGATTACCAACCAATGCATAACAATGACACAACATTTGACAGTTCCATTTGACAGATACGTTTCTGATCAGCATGAACGGTAGCGATCGACCCGCAATTGAACACTGCTCCATTGTGGAGGCACAACGCGACTCAATTTGCCTGCATATGACAATACCGCGATAAGAACGAAGATTCGCATCCGAGTTCATTACGCAATAAACCCGAGGGACGTGGAAGGAAGATAATTATTATGGCATGCTCCCTGCTAGAGCCGGTTCGCCTGTCGCGGGATCAGCGCCTGACATCCAATTGCACACTGTCGAGGATCCAGTGTGTTGCTGCACTGGGAACACCGCGGCTATCACATCGCGCGGGGTGGCTCCCAGGGGCCCGCCAGGGAATGGGGAGAGCGGGAATAATGGGGGAGAGGTGGGAAGTCGAATCGGGATTGTAACAGGTACATCGGGATCGGAGCGTCGAATCCTAACACATCTGAGCACCTCGCTGTTTGGCGACGTGATGTTCACAGGTGGAGCCATGAGGCGGGCTGGAGCTGGACGGAGTGTGGGGATGAATCATTTATGGAGTCCGATGTGGATTCAACTGCTCCGAATCTGGGGGAGGAAGATATGCCTGAGGGAGGGCTGCATATTTCAATATATATGATTTAGAGTATATATAATGTGGCTAAGTGTGGATGTGGTTGAGAGAGAGAAGGCTAGTGGTGGTGGGGTGTACGGGTGTGATACGGAGGCTGAGTGAAGTGTCTTACCGTGTTCGCTGCCAACAATGAACTTTGACCTCTGTCCATCCATGCCAAGAACTGTGAACAAAAGAACGGTGCATCAGTGACAGTGTCAACATCGTGCTGGTGACTGTGGTGGTGATGAAGATAGTGACGGTGATGATGACTGTGATTGTGTTTCTAACAATACTGACGACTGTGGGGATATTGGTGGAGATTACTGATGGTGGTGATGACATTGATGAATGGTGTTGGTGATGATGGTGGTGATGTTAATGGTGTTGATGAATGAAGGCGATGATGATGATAAATGGTGGTACTGAATGGTGGTGGTGGTGGTGGTGGTGTGGTGGTGGTGGTGGTGGTGGTGGTGGTTGGTGGTGGTACTGAATGGTGGTGGTGGTGGTGGTGGTGGTACTGAATGGTGGTGGTGGTGGTGACGATTACTGTGACATCAGTTACATTGTGAACTAAACAAAAGATACAAAACGATGATGATGCCTATCATAGTCACCACTGGCTCAAATAATCATAATAGAACTACTAAACTAATATACAAGATAATGACAAAAGGCAAATATTACTGTACCCACGTGATTAAATAATATCTAAATAAATTAACAAGTCTGTAGACGAAGCATTCTGTGGACTTTATTTCCGAGACTGTCCCTACACAAAGACAGACACTGCAACGGTCTGTGTTATTTCCTCTTCCTGACAGGAAGTCTTGCTGAAGTCCATCTCCTGTCTTACTGCACCAGTCAACACTGGAGAACACTTCAATTAGTCACACTATCACCTACTTCCGTCTACAGTAACTGACTATTTGTTGTAATAGAAGATTCATTAACATGGTTAAACACACAATGTATTACTTTGCAATTAAAATGTTTAGTTTACATTTCCGTGATCTGTAACTGCATTTTATATGAGTCATTGCTACCGGGTAACCTTTTTCGATAAATAGCACAGCTTTGAGAAAGCAGCGCTTACTGGCACCATAACTCTTAAAAGTATCCCGTTTTAAAAATGACTACATTTCAGCAATTAAAGCTGTCAACAACACCACTAATATTTGTCGAGCATTATTCCTTCTGCAATCACTGCGCCCCGGAGCGGTTCCCTTCCAGCTTTCATCCGTCTTCAAAAGCACGATGAATTGTGTGCGTGTTCCCTCGATAACCTAATTACCCACCATGCAATCGTAATGTACCATAAGTGTGAAATATTCATCAATAGATTGTTGCCACCTTCTCCTCACATGTGGCCGGTGGGCGTTGCGAATTTCGTGCACGACCGAACACACATGAATTAGTTATATTTTACCATGTCGCTGTGCGAAATACCACTTATTCCAGGCACCGGCGCAAACAACGATGCCGCCAAGTTCGTTAGCACTCGATTCAGTGGCATGTTAATTATTGGACGTGTGAAACACATCATTGCTTGCTCGTAATTAAACATCTCCTCCGTGATATCACCAGCCGCGTGTAACTATGATTATCACTCTGTCGATCTCGGGGCCGATTATTAGTTCTGCATCGTTATCTAACATTAATAACCATGCACACGATAACATGCACTGTTGCAGTACTCAATATGTCATAAAATATTAACTCTGTTGCTTTCTATATTGACAAATTACCAGTGTCGAAATATGAGCCAGGTGTTTCGGCGCCATCCAAGCAGAAAATCGCTGACATTAAATAGTTACAAGACATTTATTAAGTCCGCATTTATTGATGTATTGTTCCCGGTACAACAAGAATAAAATGTTGAAGGTAAGAAGAAGAAAATTATTTAATAATCCTAAAACATTTTTGCAATTTGAAATCTGCACCCATGACACACTCAAATTGTAAAGAAAACATCACAATTCATAAACCACTTAGCATGTTACTCTGAAGCCAGTTCGATCCCAGGCTCATGACCAAATTAGGACTATGCACAACTGACTCGGCTAACTTCATGCTGATTACTGCCTAACAGAATCATCAGCCTCTCTTTGAAGTGTATTGATAGCTTTTGCTATCCATCCACATGCACAGGTCCATTGATTTTTGACAAAAACCTCTCGTCTGTTTTATGCAAGTTGCATAATTAAACGACAACACTAAAACTAATCAGACGTTTGACTCGTACACGACATAATATGCAGTTTTTGCGTAGTTCTCAAATTTTCTGACTGCAACATGGTCCGGTATAATGCGTAGGAAATTCTTTGAGCGCAACTATTCCCAAAGGGACACTTCTGTGTGGGTGGGTCAATAACTGCGTAAATAGGATGAATCAGGGAGGATAGGGAGAGAATGATGGGAACATATATAAAGTACATTTCTAAAGCTTTTGTAGTTTCTGGCTAACTAAAGACGTTTTAAAGTGGTCATGTTACTAGATCAATCAGCGTTGCAAAAACCATCCTGAAAGACAGGGACAGGGTAATAAAGACAGGGACAGGGTAATAAAGACTGGGACAGGGAAATAAAGACTGGGACAGGGAAATAAAGACTGGGACAGGGAAATAAAGACTGGGACAGGGAAATAAAGACTGGGACAGGGAAGAAGAAGTGGGAAGACAACGTGTAGAAGTGGGTGGCAGAAGAAAAAAATATGGCGGCAGCTGTCAGGAAGTGACCCGTGGCACCCCAATGACCGCCTGGTCACTGGACAGAGTGGGAAGATTGTCTAAGACCAACATTTCTAATGTTTAGTTTCCGGGAAGAAATGGGTTGTGGGATGATGTGCTTCACTTCAGATGATCATAAACCCCCCCACCCCATTACGGGGACAAAGAAGGAACAGGGACACACCTGTACACATTCCGCCATTGCAGTTGGCAGTGTTCAGGTCATTTCCCTCGCAGTATCGGCCGCCATTCGCCGGTGCTGGGTTCTCACATAGGCGGCGCCGGTGGTGTTTGCAGTCGGGACTGCATGTCGACCACGATGACCAAGTCGACCAGAAGCCATCAACTGAAACACCCATGCAATGCATGATGGGACATTTCCAAAAGACTAACAATGGAAACAGAGAATACATAATGTGGCAAGAGTTAAAAGAAATGTATAGCTGTAAAAAAATGGAAAACGGGACAATTCAGAAATAATGACATTGCAAATTAGCTGGAAATTCGGTGATGCTGACAATATATAGATCAGTTAAGCGACGTGTCTGTAGAAGTTTTCATTAAATTTGCGAGAGTGATCGATTTACAAACAAAAATAGATTCTGACATGTGATACATCAGCACTGTTATTGGTCAAAATCTGGAGCACAAGGATTTAATAAAAGCTGATCTGAAGACAATATATCATTTTTATTGTGCTACACGACAGATGTCCGGGCTGTTAATCGGCACATTCAGGCCATAGGTGTGTCTTCAAAACTACCTGGGGCTAGTGCCACTACAGCACTGTTCATGGGTGTGAGAGTGCCATTACAGTTTTAGTCACACATGTGTCAGTGCCACTAAAACACTGTTCATGGATTATAAAATGCCAATGCAACATGTGCTACAGTGTGAATGTAGTGTTCACTGTTCATAGATGTCAACGAGCTGATAATAACGAAACAATGAACAGACAAAAACAAAAATAAACAAGAAATCAGTGTCTGAAACATCCTTCATAGAAGACTGAAGAGTGTAATTTGTAAACTTGTCTACTTTGATATTTATATTTTTTATGAAAACATTTTAGAACAATATTGCTGAAACGAAACATTGAGTGTTTATGTAGTGCGCCTCAGACAACCCCAATGATCAGTTGAAGGTATCACGTCTGTTTCAACAATATTGGTCCAAAACGAGGCAGGAGTTTTTCATGTTCAACGAAATGTTTCCAATTCTCAGGGCAATAAGCCCATAACATTTCTTCAAATTGACAAGATATAAAAAGTGGAAGAAAAGTTAAATTTTACAATAGATCGACATCAAATAATTTACATGCATCAACGATCATGTCATTTCTAGGTGCTAAAATACTTGCTGTGACACATTCTGTGCGCTATGTGAACAAAACACTGTGACAAACACGCAACTTGTAAACATGCAGTATAGTGCAGGAACGAGAGAAAGACAAAGACAAACAGAGGACGACAAAATGTAAGACACACACTGTGGGAACAACACCGGGCTTACCTGAGCTGTTAGTTACCCTAATGGGGGTGTTATCGCTAGCCCTACCTACATCCAGCCCAGCGAGCGAACGAGAGCGGAAGGTTGGGAAAGAACGCAGAAGAACATGAAACAGGATGAGCAGGGAGAAATGTGAGCAGGGAGAAATTTGGGAAACGGGGAAGACACGGGGAAGAGCAGCAACAGAGTAGGGTAACAGGACTGTACATGGGGGTGGGGCACATAACCCCAGCGCAAAGCGTTGCTACTTAAAAATGCGTAAATAATTACATAAAAATGCCATGTAAACCTGTAGGTCTATTTATATATTTATTATTACAGTAGATCTATTTTTCATTTTAATAATACTGTTTTGTAATGGTTAAAAAAGGAGCCTCAAAGTGTCACCATATACACCATTTACATGTCACAATGGGGCCAGTATTATCACTGATACAAACCCCTTCAAAACAGTCATAAAACACAAACACTCATATATTGTCATATATATATATATATATATATATATATATATATATATATATATATATACATATATATATATATATTTCCTTCACATCCTATAGCAATAACATTCATCCTGTCTTTAAATTTCTTCACCAATTCAACCCTCGGACAACACCACGCTTAGTGAAAATACCCTGCCATGCTAACCCAGCATGCTCCGGACAATGCCCAGCTTTGGAAAACACAGGAAAAAGCAGCATCGGCACCAGCAGGTGCGTATTTATGAGAGCACTGTCACTCAAACCGACATCAAACAATAGGCATGCCGGGCCCTGCAGTAAATAAACCTCTGACAAAACACAGGAATGTGGAGCACCGCGGCACGTGGACACAATGTCTCCATCGCGATTCCCAGCCATCAATCTTCTTCTGCTTGCGATTTCTTGATCCACCTACGGCAATCCTTGAATCCAGATCCGTGTTGTCTGATATCATCAGGATCCTGATGTTCTGGAGCCGTGCACGATGCAATGTATGGAAACTGGATTTTCTAAATGAAGCAAATATGGACGAATTTGTGAACATCTCTGGGTGTCTTCACTGTGACGTAGCTTTCCTGCGGTTGTTTCAATGACAGATTACAAGCCCTACAACAATCCTTGCGTTTCAGAATCCTCACATGATAGGGCTGTGACATTGCAGCATTTTCCTCAGTTGACCAAACCGCATACACGAGCTTCACTTTGGCATCTAGCCAAATCCCATCCATTTAGAAGTTGTTGACCAATACATGACCTAAGTGGTCAGTGATACTTATCCACTGTCATCAGGTGACCAATGACCCCAAAGCCATGCGAGTCAGAAAAAGCCGGACTCCAGAGAAAGACCTCCGTGTTCCGTTCCCCGTAACCTTAGAAGCGGAGAACCCCTCTCTGTCACCCCCTCTCCCCTCGCCCCATTGATTCCACCTGTGCACCACGCGGTGTCAGTTACGGTGCGAGATCGCCATCGAGCGTTGGTCGCCCTTTTTCAGGAGTCTGGCTATTCACCCCACGTTCCCGCCCCCGTGACTGCGTGTAATTATGCGATGCAGAGACCCTTGCATGGAAGGACGTCCATTAAGGCTGGCATTATCATGATCGCGCATTGTGAGCCACAGGTTCAGATGACGTTTATCTGTCATCGACTCATCGGATGCATTCTCGTGGATCCCGTGACACAGGGTACACAGAACTAGGACAAAGGGACATTACCCTGGGGGGACGAGGGTTGGGTCTCTCCCTAACCGCACCTTTCCACCCTAAAAATCGAGGGATTCAACGGGCATATCCAACAGATACAACTTTGCTAAATGCATCGATTTTCCCAGGATTGGAATCGGTAATTTAGAATCTCCTATAGTCGCGGTGGAAATGCTACATGTATCACTGAACTCCGTGAACTGCAACTAGGCACAAAACAGTAATGATCGTCTGTGATAGTTAGTTTCACCTCATTAAGAGTTTCTCAAACCGCATCCACTTTGTATTAGTACAACGAGCAAAAAGAAGGATTACATTACACAAAGGAATCGCGAGCGTCTCTTGTTTAAGACAAAAAATGACTCCGCCGCAAAATCGTCTTTCAGTTTCGGCCATCCGATACGGCAGCCTCTTTCTGGCGCCGTACTCAGTGTAGACTTACCGGGACAGATGCTGGTGCACGCAGTGCGTTGTTGCGCCACTCCTGGGCAGGGGGCGCCATTGTTGCGTGGGGCGGGGTTCGAGCAGGTGCGTGTTCGCCGCTGGACGCCTCGGCCACACTGGCTCGAACACTCTGACCACTGACTCCATGTTGACCACTTACCGTTTACTGCAACAAGAGAAAGATTATGTTAATAATAATGTTTCATTCAGTCAAAATACCACATAAACATGTTCATAAAAGTATGTAGATATACTGCAAAACTATGTGAACACATTCACATTATATATATATATATATATATATATATATATAATATATATACATGTATATATATATATATATATATACATATTTTTTTTATATGCATGACAATATAAAATGATTAATATCTAGATAACGAGGGTTAAATAAATTTTACATATAAATCAGTTATGTAGATATATTAAAATTTTACAAGTAACATACAATTTCACATGTTACTGAGGTCTTAGATTATTAAATACGCATATACACAGGGTCTGTATATAGTTGTATTTGTTCGAAGAACTTACATGGACTATTTATTTTTTGCAGAAACACATTATATACAGATATGGAAAAATGCTAAACATGTCAGTAGTAATATTACATTTACTTCATTTAAAAAAACATACAACTATACTGCATTATTGTCAGCCCAGATGTTGAAACGAGCAAGGCATTTCTAACTATTATAAGTGGTATGCAAAGATAAAAGTTTAGCCCTGGGACAGGAGCCTTTTTAGATTTACTTTAAATCTAAAATTAACACTACTTGGATATATTTCTGTGGCACTGGTGTATATATCTAGATTTCTGGGAAAGGTAAGTTGGAAACTGCTACGGGAACATTTTAAAAGAATTGTACCCATTGCTCTACATTCAGTCATTCACTGTACCTGAAAACCGTCTACACTGATGGTAGAATCAGAACAAGATAAGAGTAGAAAGCTTTCTAAATTAATCCAGTCTTGAAGGTCAGCAACAATAACCTGCCCAGAAAATCGACCGACAAAGCCTTACTCATTCACGTTTTATCCGCACTCGTTGGTCAGTCGAAACGTATAAATGGCTTCCGCAATAATTGCTGCGATTGAAGCCGTACGGCCGACCATTATCACAGAGGGCGGTGACCACCGAAATGACCACACTTCATTCACTCTCCACAAATATGGCCATCGCCAGCGTCATGTAATTTGCAGTAAAGCGAAAATTGGTCTCGGTCAAATGTTGCGTAACCTAATTACGAGCTTCCGTGTGTAATCAAGCAGCAGATTTCAACTGTAATTAATCTATTCCATTCAAATAATTAATAGGCCATTATTCAATCATTTGCAGGTGTTAGTCTGAAGCATGTACGGGCCCGGGAATGTTGAGATCTAAACAGATCTCTACTCACCGGTGGCCTTCCATAACCCTTGTTTGTTGGTTGCACGTAACCGCGAGCATACGCTATTTATATACTCTTTCAACATAATAACGCAGATATATCTTGTCTGTGGTTGCTTTTCATGTCAACGCGGGAAGAGTCGGCGATTATATCAGTCTATAATTACCAGCCCAGCCATCTTATCTTTATGAAACGCAAAACCCGTTTTTAATGCGACACCAGCATTCCCTGAATACTTGAATGCGCCGAAATCTGGCGGTGAAACCCGACGCTTCGTCGCGCCGGGTAACCATCCGACAATTATCGTGCGTCGCTGGTCAATCCTCCTGTTCCGTCGAGGGGTACGATATCGCCAAACAAAAATTACCGTATGTGTTACATGTAATTCCACACCTTTCTATGTCTGTTTCCACAGTGCCGCATTAAACCCGGCCTGAATAAGCAGCCATCAAAATGGCATATGAAACCGCGTCTTATCACGCGTCCTATCTAAACCACTCCATCCGTGTACATTTGGGTGGGCAGTGTTACCCTGTCTGGTTTCAACAGGGCAGCAATTTTCCCGGCCGACATCCACAACCCCGAGGCATCAGGCAGGAGGCAATGAGACAGGACAGTATCGAAACGTTCTGCAGTTTTCTACGACGAAACAACCTGCATCTGCACTGAATTACTGCGTTTATAGCTGTTCGATGACAACACATTTATGCTTCTAAATGGGTGGGGTAAAACCAGACCACAAGGCAACGACACTGAGCACTGCTGACTGAAACCCACGTTGTAGTTTCCAGTTGGCAGAAATACCTGACCAAAACATCAGACATGTTCGTGCAGTCATATTTGTGTAAGATTTATTTATTAAACATATTCTTTCAGTTTTTCTACAAGTATAAATTATTATCTGCTTCGCTACCATATCTTAGATGGAAAGTTAATCTTAGCCTAAACTTAGCAAGATCATAAGTACCTCAATGGGTTACCTAAATAATGGAACTGTAGCAAGGAGAGAATAACATTTTTGAAATATTATATATATAACATACCATATACAATAAGGGTGGCGGAGTCGCTGGACTTTTTACTGGCTACGTTCTGTGCCCCGCACGTGTAGTTGCCCATGTCCGACAGTCGTGCTTGGTTGATTATCAGGTTCCCTTCGCTCGAGATGATGTAGTTGATCTCCGTTTGCACGTTGATTCGAACGCCATTCTTCAGCCAGAACACCTGCGAGACAGACGCAACATTAGAAACACTTTGTAGTATTGTTTATGTTTATTGTAACAAAAATTGTCAGACCAACTTTGAAATGTGTCATTGTATTATGATTATGTAAAGACCGATATCTATCAGCAGGTTATAAGTACAACACATGTCAGAAAGCTGTCACAAAAACGTCACACACATACACAAGTTTATCCAACAGACAGATAACTTGCGTATCTACCTCACTGTGCTGAATGGTTCTGTCTGATCACGTCATGATTAGATCAAACCTTCAAGTGAAGTGGATGACAATGTTATTGTTTAACTCATAATCTACTCGAGCAGAACGTTTCTCGTGGTGACAGCCCATTGTTGTCATCCAGCCACGGCTGTTGCATGTCGACTTAATCTACACGGTCAATGGTGACATCTCTTCTGATAATTTCTATTTTTGTCTGGTGCTGGTTAGTCTTTGTCTACTGTGTTTGTCTAAATAGTGACAATGCCACCTCACTGCCGACTCTTATGGGTGTAAAAATCATTCATTTAAACAAATAATTATGTTCTGTAAAATAATGTGGAGTAAATAGAATTGTGGACACCCCACCACCACATCCAGGGCAAGAACAGACCCCGTCATTGGTTGGTGGACAGATAAATGGGGAAGTGGCCCACTTCCATAAATGTGGGCTAAACAGTGACACATGTGACACCTCAATCACCCCAGCCATTTAAATCAGTATGACAGGCACGTGCCAAATAAATGCAGCTACTGTAAAATAATATCTGTAAATAAAACCTAAGGGAGAAATAATCGGTTAGACTTTGTCGTTTCTCACACAACTTCATTTCACCAACCTTAAATACCCTCCTCCTCAGTCCCTAAAGTGCACTTTGCAAGATTTCAGTGTCAAATTTTGATTCGCTGACTCAAGTGTCCCTATTTAATACACACACATAAGAGGCCATTTGTCCAGAGTAATCCATATAATATAAAAACTAAATATCTGAATGCAAAAATGAATAATTAATATCAATTTACGCGCATCGCTCGGCGCCGATTCCCACACAAAGGAGGGAGGGTTTGTTTTTTCAGTGCAGAGAACCTCATGGTGCATAAAATGATATCAACTAATGCTGCGTCTGTAAACGAACCCTTCACCCCCCACGAAGGTGTCCTCAGTTGGCACCTGGCATCAAAAGCAGCGTTTGACAGATGTGTTTTGTCATCGAGTCCTCCTAATCAGCTAATGATTCACCCTTCTGGTGGCTATCCCTTCGTATTAGAACTTCATTATTTCCACCCCTGCCGAACCGGCCGCCATCTGCCGGCGGCTGGCCGGCGGTTCGCTGGTCTCCTGTGTCCCACGAAATAATTGTACCAGCAAATGTCAAGCATTTCCTTGCAATTACGCCGCGGCGAGTTTTGACAGTTTGAAAATGTGGTAATTGGTAGTTGGTCAGGACGGGATCCGATTTCCAATTAGAAAAATTACCCAATCGCAGCCTGGCAGGCAGAAACAAAGGTAAGCACTGCCTGGTTCTGTTTCCGGGTTCTGGTCAATATTGGTCAACCAGGGATGTGTGTTGTGTATACAACTGACAACAACCACATTCAAATTAATTAATGACAACAAAGGATTGAGTCACGTCATTGTCCCATGTTGATCTAGTCCTCAATGACATGACATTGATACTAGACATTGTCTTCATAGAAACAAGGATGAATGCCTGTTGATCTTGCCTTCAGAGATCTCAGAAAGAATCAAGCCTGCGTGACCTTTTCTCCAAAGATCTGAGAAATTTACAAGATCTCCCAACCTAGATCTGAGGAACAGATCATTTGCAATACCTCATGACCTTGCCTTCAAAAATGTGTTTGCAACAAGACCTCACGACTTTGTCTTCAGAGATCTGACAAAGGAACGTGACCTCATGATATTATCATCTGAGGACTGGAAATGAAACGAGCTCTAGTGACCTCGTCTTTAAAAGAAACTGAGGATGCAACATGACTTCATGGCCTTACGCTATCTTCAGAGAGTTGTGGATGAAACAAGAGAAATTGTTTTCAGAGATATTTTATGAAGCTGGAACACTGCCTCGTGCAGATTGCACAGCGTCAGAAACAGATGGCGTGACTGAGACACAGAGAAAACATTGCTAGTGACTGCTCAAGTTACAAAACCACAGCAAGCACAGATGAGAACCAGATCTTGAACAATGTGTGTATGCTTCACTTGTCCCTTAATCCACCTGGAGCTGACCTAGTGTGTCACTTGAGAAGCCGTAATCATCTGGTACTATTGCACAATACACAGAACAGTCAGGTTTTAATGACTAGACACGCTTTGCTTCATTTAAATTTTGAATTGTCATAGCACCAAACAGGACGACACATGCACCTGTGTCCAGCGGACTTTGTCACCAGTGAGTAAATGTCATAAAAAAATGTCATTGCAGCTACGAATAAGAGCTTGTTTCGTTTTGTTATAAAACTGTGGAACAAGATATTGGGTCTACAGTCTACACCACTGTAATGAGTATAATTATATTTCAAAGACACTAGGTACAAAAGCTAAGACGACACAGACACCGTGGACTGAACACAACTGACTCAGCCTTCAGGAAGCAACAGGTGGACCAAGCCAGGTTCTTTCAGTTGAGTCTGACACTCTAAACGTCACCTTATTGCGTCAAGTTTGGAGCTATATGAACAATTGGTAAGTACTCCTAGATGTCAACGGACGTCAGACAATCAGTCAGGTGAATAACAAGTGTCAGCCGCTAATAGAAGAATATTTGAAAACACCTCAGGAGATGGTGGGATGAAACATCAAAGAAGGAGGAAATCGTAGCAAAGGGTGGCTTCCTTTGGAAAGGGTTTAACCCCCCCCACATGCAGGCAGCAGGTAAGAAGTACATACCCAACTAATGTAAATCAACAACCCAAAAGTTCAGATTTTGATGCAATCTATGTGCGATCTTGTGTTACATAACACAGATCTTGATACAGAAGAACAGTGTCATTCGTCTACTTGAGAGTGTGTCCAGGGTGACAAAACAAACACTCCAGATGATGTAGACAAACACACCTGTACAAACGACAGCCTGTAGTGTCTTCGCACTCGCAGGTGTTATTTGCACGCGCAATATCTTCACCTTAACTGTTTTATTCCCGTGTTTTATTGTCCGTCTGCCGATAAGGACCCGTCTTAATCTTGTCTGTGCATCCTCGTCGCTGGATTTACTGTTGTAAATCTGATAATGCGGAATATAAAACATGCACTCTGTGTGTGCGTTCATGTTTGGGCGGGCGTGTAGATGACATGTGACAAAAATTGGAGTGTTTATCGGGATGTGACAGTAAGTGTGGCTGATAACATCATTGTGACTGAGTGGACAAATCGACCACGGACAGACTGATGGTTGGACAGGGAAAGTAATGGACGCACCAGCAGACGACTATGTTGACAGATACACAAACTGACAGAATGTCAGACAGACAGACAGACAGACAGATACACAAACTGACAGATTGTCAGAGAGTTAATCATACAGATACAAAGACTGATAGAGAGAGTTAGTCAGTCATCGTCGGTCGGATGGGTGGGTGGGCGGATGGGTGGGTGAGCGGGCTGGCGGGTGGGTAGATAGTACTTAGATATACATGTAGACAGTAGACACGCAGGTGGACAGATAGAGGGACTGACAGATAGATGGCCAGACACATGGACAGACGAACGTAAGGACAGACTGTCAACCGTAAACAACCCCTTGCTGCCCAGTCACCATAGCAACAGTGTCTGTCTCAGACAGGCCCCCTCTACCTAACACCCACCAGTATCACCAACACCAGCTTAGACCAGCCACCCAGACAAATGTGTCCTCTCCAGCAGCCCGTACACCCCCGATCACAACCGGCATCGTGTTCCCCGACTCTCAACTCACTGCGTTTTTCTCAATACCCACCAGCCACAAAACAACAATTGTTCGCAGTCGTGACATCCGAGCGACACACCTATGCCCTCTTTACTATCGGCTAAGTAACGCGTCTTTGAAACGTCTTATCGTCGACCAAGCAATGTTCGTGTCATGGATATTTTATTGCGGCACGTCAAGGCGGCTACTGTGATACAATCGCAAGAACATAAGCCCAGGGCTGTGTGCTAGGCCGAGTCTGGCACTTCGTGGCGTGTCGGCCTGCGAGGCTAATTGTAGAGGTGTAGACAATGGCACCCTGCAAGCGCCCAAGATGAAAGACCCAGGCTTGTGCACTAATGCGTGCATGTCCAATTACCCCAGCGGTGCAAAAAACAATGCGTGTTAATGTTAGGGTTGACTGGGGTGTGAGGCAGTGACAGACAGGATTCTACAGAAGGGGTCTTTGTAGGTGTTCTTCGTGACTACATCATTTCTGGTCAGCAAGAGTCAGAGTGAATGTGACAGGATGCAGGGTAGGAGAGGAGGAAGACCGTGACAGAGATGGGAGAAGGACATCCCACCACCATATAACAAGAATAATTGATGACTTTCATTACTTTTTAATAAAGTACTCAAACGAGGTAGTTGTCTTTAAAAAATGTTTTACACAAGCGTTTTATGGTATATTTTCCATTTCAAATAACTGACAGTTACATTTATATATAATTCTTGACTTTTAAAATGTGTCCTTCATTAATACATTTCATGTAGAAATCTTAGTCATCTAAAATAGTTAACGCTCCCTCTTGCTGTCCCCTCCTGAATTGTGTAATTAAATAAGTAGCTAATATTAGTTTGCTTGCCAATCTTAACGAGTAGCTATAACTGGAGGAAAATGTAGCTATAACTGGAAGTAGCTATAACTGGAGGAAAATGTAGCTATAACTGGAAGTAGCTATAACTGGAAGTAGCTATAACTGGAAGTAGCTATAACTGGAAGTAGCTATAACTGGAAGTAGCTATAACTGGAAGTAGCTATAACTGGAAGTAGCTATAACTGGAAGTAGCTATAACTGGGGAAGTAGCTATAACGGGAAGTAGCTATAACAGACCTGGCCACATGGAGAGGGGACTGGGAGAATAAGAATGAGAGATGGGCTAGAAAGGAGGTGGAGATGGCAGAAACATCAGTAACAAAAGCGGAAACAGCAGGCAAAGTGATTTATAAACATGTATCCTGCATTGATGTATATGAGGAAAACTTGTGTGTGTCTCAGTGAAACACGTGCACATCAAATCAACGATACAAAGTCAAATGCAACACTGACCTCTGGTGGTGGGAGGCCCTCTGGTGGCAGACATTGAAGTTGCACCTGGGAGTGAAGCTCAACGGACGTGCTGATTGGAGCACGCTCAAACCGCTTCCGTAAATCTAAAATCAATAGCAGTCAAAACATTACCTTCAGTATTTGCTGAAAATCTGTTTTGTTTTTATTTTGTTGTCATATCTTAGGCAACATTTTGGAGAGAAAAAGGACATGCATTTTCAAGCAAAAATGATGCTGCCACCATTTTGAAATCCATTAACTGTTGCCTTTAAAAAGGATGTATCCTAGAAAAGGACTTCACTGTGAAATAATCATCATCAGACACGTATTTTATAAAGAGCACATATCAGTCAGACACAACTAGAGCAGGTGAATTCGCAAATCAAACACACACTGAGATTAGTGGAAATAATAAGCTGTTTCTTAAGCCGTAAACGACAGGTTCCCTGCTGGTAAATCTCAATTCTATGGCATTCGGTGTCAATCACAACAAACAGATTTATCAGGCAAGAAGTCTGGCTTCTTAACTTCATAAGGTCACAGTGTCTCCAGGGATCATTAGGCTAGCCACAAACTGGCTGGCCGGATTTTAATTTAATTAAAACATCGGTTTAGCCCAACAGGAAACTGAACAGGAAACTGACTTTGCCTTTGGACAGGACGACCCACGTATAAAATGAGTCTAATTTAATTTCCTGCTTCCCTAACATACGGATGTGAAAACAACTGTATAAAATATACATTTTACATTCCAGTTCATTTAAGTAGCATAATAAAGTCAACACTCTATATACATGTACTGTCAATTATCAATATCAACTCTTTAGATGATATTGATAATTGACAACAATGGTATCGGGTATACATCCATGGAACCAGTGCTAAGAAGTACATCCATACAGATGGCTTAGGTTCACTTGTAATCAGTACACAACGTGGTGTAATATACTTTGGGAGCAAACAACTTTTTAAATTGTAAAGCTATATTTTACACGACTGCCCAGGCTCCAACTTGGCCTCTAAACGACATGGAACTGGATTCTCTTGATCAAGTCTGGTGAACCATCCATTGTCCTGTCCCTTGATACAAGGCATCACAATCAGCCCCATGTGTTCCGCCAATACAGAACAAGCCTGTGGCATGACAATGTTGCCTGCTACACACAGGCTTCACCCTACACACAGGCTTCACCCTACACACAGGCTTCACCCTACACACAGGCTTTACCCTACACACAGGCTTCACCCTACACACAGGCTTCACCCTACATACAGGCTTCACCCTACACACAGGCTTCACCCTACACACAGGCTTCACACTACAAACACCCAACAATGAGACAAAACCACCAAGCATCACAGTCAACAAGAATAGGTTTTTCATGATTATAAAAAACCCAATCGGTTACGCTTTAGAAACACCTGTTGACATCACTGGCAAGACAAGAGTTGTGTGTCAGAAACAAGGGTGTCACCCACCAGCACAGCCGCGGCTGGCAGGGATCACTGGGACTGGGGAAAGACACCCGAGAGATCCTCCCACTACCAGATACACACCGCTTATTGTCAATACACAATCCCTCGACCCATGCCGCAATGTAGTTTATTCTGTGATCACTAATCTCCAGAACTACAATTACACGCAATGTCTGTCTTATCACACCGACTTCCACTCGGTGAATCCCTCGGAATATCTGCAATGGGACAGGCCGTCCCCGGAAGGGGAACAGTTCGCTCCTCGAGGGAGCCACATGGATCAATAGAGAAGCCCACATACTGGAGATCACGGGCGATTCCCAATGTGGATCTATAGTCATGCTGATTTCCAGGCACACGGCAGAGATATGACTTAACCACTGCCCGTTCAGCTGTGGCAATTAGGTTCCCGGCTGACTATTCACTGGGCCTGCCAAGGACTTCATCAGGGCTGATTTGGGGGGCTTGAGAATTCCGATAATTTTCATAGACTAAATGAGAGCAACTGTGACTGAATGATGGGTAATGTGTACATTTTGAGGTATACAAAGCAGGCAATATTTAGCCCTGAAGCGTCATCAGATTAACCTATGCTTCAGAACAGAAACTGGCATACCCGTAAAAATATGTGTTAGTGTTATCTAAAAAGGATTGAACTACTTATTGTCAGCCAATTCCCGAAAACATTGACTTCCGCCATGGATGATACCATCAAACTGTGATTATCCTGACATTTATACAACTGCTAAAATGTAATTCTATCTACATAAACACAGATATCATCACAAAACTGACATTTTTTTAAATGGGTGTGGTAAACTTGTGGACATGCTACTGGACAACACAGTTCACGTACAGATCATTAAATAACTGAAGTCATGCCAGACATGAGACTGGAGAGGAAGTGCCAGTATAATCACAACTTCACACCCAGCTCAGTCACAACAGAACAACAAGAGACTCACAGAAAGAACAACATATAAATCAACAGCGGTCCATCTCAGTGCTCAAGTATCACTGACCATTCTTAAGACACAAACTTACACTACAAAACAAAACACAAACACAAACACCCGTTTCACCCTATAAACCAGAAACGTTGACACCGTCGCCTGACATAAAAAAGCACTGACTGACCCTAACCTAACACAAGACGTAACTCAATAATCGGTGTTACTAAACACAGCTCATAACCACACCGACCGCAGGAGCGACACAGACGCCCATCGCAATTCCTCGCCTGCCCGCTCGCTCGCTCGCACATGCCCATAGAAGGGGAATCAATACAGTTTTACAGCTTCACTGAGTCGACCATTGAATCAAGTAATTTACTTCATAAACATCCGCACAGGTCCTCTGCCACGGCAATAACGGCGGATCGGTGGTGCTTTATTACTCTGCTCGTGACGGTCGTGACACTACGAACCATCATTGTGACAGTCACCAGTGTCATGATTAGCAAGACGAAGACACCACGGCTCCCAGTCCCGGGGACAGTGTCACTAAGATAATGAAGTCATCAGGAAAACCCGTCATTAAACTGAATCCATTGTTCAATTTAAAGTGCTTTTTAAAATGCCAAATGCCATCGCTGCATCACAGGAGACTATTTCAGTGACACACTGATGAACATATCCTGGTGGCACATCCTCGCATTGACAGTTTTCAAGAATATCGGTGAAATGTGCTCCAGATCATTGGAGATGTAATCACTTCTTAAAATGTTAAATTCTATTTCCCATTTTAAAATGATAATAATGGAGTTAACTTGTAATTATGTTGAAAAACTGACTCTTTTGTGCTGCATTTGAAGGGGTTTGGGAAAATAGACAATAAATAATTATTCATTCAATCCAGAAAAGAACATTTATTTCAATTACCTTGCAAGATTTAGTCAAATCAACCCATGCCTTAAAATATGCAAAAACACAACAACAAATGAGGAAGAATGTGTTGCAGTTTGGGAATTGTAGATGACCGTGAGCTCTTTTTAGCAAAACCTGTTACTGAACATGGTGGATGACCTTGAATGTATCTCTGCAGAGACATGCAATAAAACTTTATTTTAGGTTTCAATTAATTATTTGAAAAAAATTGCTTAAGATTGATACAATAGCATCGATTGATTTTTGCCTTTTGTGTGTGTTGGCTGTGGGAGTGAGTAACACAAGTTACTACTGAATGCACGTTCTAGCGTTCGCCAACATTTACATGCTGCAATCTGTTGCACACGTCAAAGCCTCTAGGATGCGAAATATTTCAAAAACAATAAATTTCAGCTATACAAGACGTGTAGACTAGTGTACTGCAAGCGTCACACCTAGACACCTAGACACCTAGACACCTAGACACCTAGACACCTAGACACCTAGACACCTAGACATGACAAGGATTAAATCTGATAATTTTACAGACAATGGTTGTTAGCTTAATTGACATTGGTCTGCAAACAAAATAAAGCTTAAGATGAAAGTTTATGTCAGCATTTCATTTTTATATAAAATTCAGTTGGATCAACCAGTATATGATTATAATTAGTCTTACAGTTGTTATTAGCCTCTGGGTGCAAATTTAAGAAAATATACTGTGTAAACCCAACTTTGTGGTTCACCAATGTAGCAACAGTGGGATATCATAACTTGACTTCTGTCGTCTCAATGCATTAGTTCCAGAGACTCCGACATCAAAGACGGCACACTTCTGACTGTTATCACTTCCTGTGATAAAGCACTTACATATTTATCATGCCACTAGTTCTTTATCGAGAGCAAAATCACCGACGTTTTCTGCAGACGTATGACAATATGACGAACGGCCATCTTATTTGCGGGCCAATTTGATAGTGTCTGGGGAACAGGCTGCATCAAACTTCCACGACACAGCCCACCACTAATCCCTCAGTGACACAGCAAGCAATTCCTGCAGCTGTTTTGGAGAATTAATTATCAACCAGGATTACCTCATAATGAAAAAGACTTGTGCCAGACATTGTCATTAAACCATCCATTAAGGCCTTCTTAATCACTGACATTGCTTTGTGGATTTACAACAGATTCTCCCGCGACCAATACACTGCATAGCCAAAAGATTAAACAATAACCACGATCCCGATTTTGGGCAAGAATCCTTAAAATGTTCAAATTTGTTGTTCTTTGCTAATATAACATCTTCAGCCAGTGGTTAACTGTGATTATTTTACTAGCAAAAGTAGTTAATAAAGGAAAAGAAAGAGATTATGATTTCCTGAAATGTGTCTTAGTTATCCCATGTTTGTTATGGTATATATTTTAGCAGTTTTTCACAACATAAACTACTAAATGTAACTCAAAACAATTACCAAAAACACATGTCGCATTGTAAACAATATCAATTAATGCGAATATCTTACTTAAGTGCAACGATATATTAATCTTAAACAACCCAGTCTACTGTACTAGAGACAACGTAACTGTTTTAAAATGGAACCTACTAATTGCGCCAAAAGCCCAGCCAAGCCAGCAGATCTGTATTTGATCTGACCATTTTATAGACCTCGTTATTTATTTATACTGTTACATTGAAGTTAACTATTGCCTCACCCGTGTTAAACAATGCACAAGCACAGTTAAACACAAGTCATGCATACTGATGTGAGTAAACACGCCTTGAACACACAACACATAAACCACATGAGCTAGATCGCCAGAACACGCCATGATGTTTCGCCATCTGTAAACAATTACGTGTGCGCCAAGCCTGTTCCAACGGGCTCACCTCTCGTATTCTGCCTGCAGATTTCCAAGAACCAAACGTCTCCTCGCTGCGATTGCCCATCAATGTCACCAACTGCATACAATTAGCAATCTGACTCTTGCTCTCACACCACACCGGAACAGGGACAAAATCACCAGTGCTCTTGTCCTAAATACAGTGCAATCTGCATAGGAAACACCTCGAAGAGACGGCCATTTCACAGATCATGTCACCGCGGAACACAGGCCAACAGGGAAGAATTGTTGATGAACTGAATACGTTTGTGTTATTCTTGAACACAGGGTGTTGTAACTTTCTGAGAACCTTAACAATGGGAAAGTAAAACAACTTGCACTGTGCGCAGACGTATGTGCATTGTACACATCTATGCTTGAATTCTAAGCTCAGCCAGAGCCCACAGGCGAGATGGGGGCCTGTGGAACAACAGGAATTGAAGTTATTCCGCCGTCCCTTGGTATTATTGCCAGCAGCGTAGTCGACGTTGACATGTCGGTTTTGTCGACAGGTTCTGCCTGCTGCTTCTTCCCACCATGCACTAATTGAGTGCGTACAATTATATAGTGCCTCTGCTCTCTCTAAGCTTGCATCAGTTTACAGTTTACACATTACAGATAGCATGGTGTCGTTTTGTAAAGATATAACAAGAAAGCATAGAGAACTATCGATTAACCCGATGCACGTGGACTTCGCGCTGTTAATCGGACGTGAGCGCAACAGCTGAAAATGCATCATGTGATACGGACTGGCCAATCGTTGTGGGACACGACATCTCTTTGTCCCATAAGCTGGTGGAGCGGGCTGTAGTCCCAAGGATAACCGAGACACCTTTAAAGTTATTTTTCTAATGGTTGGTAGCATCATGCTCAACAAAAAGGTGCTTTCCAATGAGGTGCAACATTGTGGAATTTCTATGTTTTATGCCTGCCTGGTATGTATGAGACAGTTACTCCATTTGGTGGTTCACTCGTCTTTTACAAAACAATGACTTAGCAATAATCACCATCACAGAAAAGCACTTTGCATGTTTTGCCTTGCACGTTTTGTGACAGATATGATTTTTAACAGTATAACATACACTGTATATGAATGTCAATGTAATTATACAAATGCATTTCTACCTATAAAAACTCAACAAATCACTTCTTGCTGTTCTCATTATCTGTCTTAAGTTATACGTATGCTAAAAATATCCAAAATCATTTATTAGAAATATGTTTCAGTTGAAGAATAAACGATTCCGTGAGTTCAACCACTTCCCCTGTAATGCTCATTTGAACAGATATCTCTAAATGAGTCAACCATTGTTCTGTCAAGCCACAGTGCCAGCCCTGATCCTGATGTCTGTGATGGACATTTTCTGTAATAAAACCTGACCTCCCGTCCCTGTTACCATCTCTGCCTTCCCAAATAAAGCAAAAAACCGACATCCACAATGTTGTCCAACCAATTAAAACTTGATTTGTCCAACTAACAATTCAAAGAAAAATACAATCATCTCTAAAAATAATGTTTATCTTTCTGTAAACGTAAGGCCCAGGCAGCAAGTACAACAGAAATAAGAAACAAATTATTAATATCAGTGTATTCATTCAGAATTTTCTGAACAAAGATCTGTGTCGACTAAAGCAATTAAAACATTGCTATCGTGTCTTTCTTTGTCGAGTCAGAAAACAGACGTTATCAATCAAATAAAAAGTGCATGAATCGTGGCTGGTACAACAGCATGTGGTGTCTGCAGTCTCTGCTTGCGGCTTCATTCAACGCTCAATCAACAGCATAATATCCACAAGAATCTCACAGAGACATTGATTCATCAACAGATTGGCTAAAAACAAATGTGAAGGAAAAAGCTTTCAAATTTATTTATGAAATCATTCTGTTCATCACCTTAATCCTTGTGTATATCATTAACCCATTACCTATATGGATAGATTTAGAGAAAATCTTATTGTTTGCTTGTCTGTCTGCTTGTTTTCAGCATAGGTTTGATCTGATCTGAATTGCAATGGTGCTCTAATTTGAGGTTGTCTTTAGAGAACCAAGTTTGTTTACGCTCAGTAATGAGTTGACATCCATTCAAACAAGTGCATCACTAGTCCTCAACAAATGCACACACCTCTAAATGTGTCCAAAAGAGAGACACAAAACAATCCATAAACATGTGACTATTAATTGACCACACCTGAACCAGGTAAAACTCATAAATACTGAACTCCAACCAGCTTGACAAGAGAGATTTATCTAAACATCTTCATTAACTTGATCGTAGCCACTGGCAAGTAATATATTTCACACGTTACTGATAACCAAATCGGAACATCACTGATACACAACTGACTTATAGAGGAGGGTAAAAATCGCATGAATTGAAAGACAATGCTTAGTCCATCTATTTCCTGCATCCCGCTGAGCCTCGGAACACACCCTGAAGGTAAAAGTCACAACCACAGTATTTCTGGGTACCACTTCTGCAAGTCATTTATTTATCCATCAAATGGCCCCATGCCATGAGGCACCTTTGTGGGGATTCACTCACACAACATAAAGAGGCTGTCTATTTACTCTGCCATTGTACTGTCCCACTGGGGCGCCATGTCTGACTACAACTCAAGTGAAGTGCAGTCTGCCTGGCCACTCATCCAGGTGCCCCATTCAGTCAGACTTTAACTGGCTGGTCTGGTCACACGTGGCTGCACACCGGTCACGCGCGGCCGCCCACACACTTACAGGGTAGTAGAAGACTACTCTTGGAAAGGGTACAGGCTGCACTGCATATTTTGTGTACATAGCAGAATTGAAGTGTGTTTTAGTGTCCATCTGCTAATGATGCTAAAACTTTGGACAGCTGATATGCAGCATGTCAGTCATGTACAATGGGACATGAAGGTTGAGCCACTTCAGTAAAGCTACCAGAAAATTATTTGGAACTTATATATGTTTTTGTAAATATCTATTACATACTGAAACCCAAATATGTCACTCTTACATGGACACCAGTCCAATACACAGGTCAGAGTTACAATGATAAAGAATTTATGAGGGGAAATTGTTTGCAAACAAAGCAGACTTTCACTGGATGTGACTAAAGAGTTTGGCAGCCTACTGGTCAATGTTTAAACTAAACAAGGTGTAGCATTTTCACATTTATGGCCAAACAATGACCAGGTATCTTGGATTGGCTTTGGTTGGATAAAGAGTGGTCGATGACTAATGAAATGCTTTAGTGTCCCATACATTATACGTTAACAGCCGCTGTGGTACCATGGCGGATTCTAACCAACCCTACCCTGCAAGCGTATACAATCAGCATTATTTAAGTGCAGCATCAATCTTGTCAGGAGGGTGACAAACGTCCCGAGTCTTACCCAGCTAAAAGCGTAATTGACTGACTGCCGGCGCAGAACTAACTCTACAATTCCTCTTCGGAAGACGAACAGATCGGGGCTGCCAGCGCGGCGCTGACAGTTGAATAGAGCGGTGAATGGAGCCGCTGCTGCGACTACATCATCTCGTATTGTGTCTGCCTTGCACAGTGCCACTTTACGTGGGGTGGGGTGGTTGGTAGTCGTGACACTTTACACCCCGGCACTTTTTAGTGACTCCTGACACGGCTTCAGCATTGGCGGAGTCGCTGCGCCTGAGTCTTAATTACATGTGGCAGTGGCACTAAGGGGTGGGATAAACACATGGGTCTAGGCACACTCAGGTGGGCCAAGGGAGACAGGAGGAAATGTACACAGGATGAGGGCAGACAGACCAAGGCAAAGACAAACCAAGACACTAGACAGACCAAGAGACTTATTGGACCGACACACAGGTGGGCCAAGAGACAGGCAGGCCAAGGCACGGACACTTGTGAGCCAAGACAAAGATAGGCCAAGACACAAATGGGCCAAGAGACAGACCTATAGGCCAAGACACAAATGGGCCAAGAGACAGGCCTATAGGCCAAGACACAACGTGCCAAGAGACAGGCCAATGCCTAAAAATAATGTTTAACATAGGAAGGCCAAGCATGAAATAACCCTTCAAAGCATATAACTGTTTGGATTAGTCTATTTCCCATATATATTTAATCAACTAAGCATTAAATCATTAAAGTGTGAGAAGGTGTTATGAATGTCTTGAATTTAGCGAAATGTCTGTACAGATATATATTCGTGTTGAGCTCCTATTCTATTCTGCACAAGCAGTGAACTGGTGAACTACTAAGCTGATGCAGTTATTCTCCCAGACTGAGTCCTGTAATACTCCGCAAAGTCTGCATGTTACACCACTCTGCCTCTGTGCGGACACAATGAAACTGGGCATGTGTAATCCGTAAATCTGTCCACACGAACTAAGTGGAGAAAACAAAACTAATCACTCCACTTGTCCTGTGTCAAGGGTCAGCTTAGCAATCAAGCTTCCTAAACACTGCAAACAAACCCCTGCAGCCTCTGCTCACAATGTCTGCACCTGATGGTCTTCATTGGTAGTGTACACAGTGCCTCTCTCAAAGCTAAACCTCCACCGTTTGATCTCAAAGGGCCAGTCAGTGTGAGGCACAATCAACACTCTGCCTTAGACTTTCTCTCAATGTGGATGCCACAATATTTGCTCACCAGACACCACTTGATCTCTCCAGCCAAATTCAATTAACTCGAGTGTTTCCATGCAGGACCAACTCTGCCAGGCGACCACTATGAGAACCAGCGACAGTCAGCACTGCGCTCATGTTATGTATAGTTATATACTAAAGACGGTTCACCTTTAAAACAAAACCACTGCCATCTGGTTGTTCAAATAAAACAACAAGATCTACACAATATACGTTAAACATGTTTAAGCAGACAACTAAATAACTAACACTGTGCTTTCTGTAATACACTGCCAATCAATTGATCATAGGTGGACAGTTGCCTAGTGGTCAAATTAAAATGTGACCAGTTGCTCAGTGGTGGAGAATTTCTATAAATATAAACTCATCAAAATAATAAATAAATTTGACATTAATGTTAGGCCTATTTAACATATTGTCTAAATTATTATATTTTTGGATTAAAATTGTTGTGTCACTGGTCCAAAGAAGCAAATGAACATAGAGCGAAAGACAAGCAGACCTTGACACCTTAGAGGAGATGCACTTACAATACTCCAAAGTTAGCACATTAGATTGTGCTTTATTTGTGGCAATACTTTATTCCATTCCAGGCGACCCTGTTGACTCCGTTTCTTGAGAACTTAAATCAATTACTACACAGCCACCCACAGAATGAGAGCAAATCGCATTTAATGGCGCTGCATAGGATGGACCGTAAATATTTCATTATCACTAAGGGAAGAGTCCCACTGGGCAAGTGGGAAGAGTTAATCTCCCTCCCAACTGTAAGGCCACTGGCAGCCATCTTGTGCTATTTTGACAATTTCTTCCGCAATCTGTCAACCTACGTGTGTTTCAGTCTAGCATCACACCAAGACGCAGTGATTGACAATATCAGTCTCTGGTGTCTCTGTGTCCAACTGGACACTGGACACTGGACACTGGACACTGGACACTGGACACTGGACACTGGACACTGGACACTGGACAGGTCATAAGTGGATACGAAAGAAAGACTACAGAAACTAGCCCTCAACTCAAACCTTGCCGCAATCCACAAACCACAGAATGTGTTGTTTTTCTGATAGAAAACACAGCCTGCATGCATGAACTTGCAGGCAAAACGAAGCAAGGCAGCATGATGCCAATGCATACATGGCATGGATACACACGCACATGTAGGCATGCACACCTGTGCATGCATGCATGCACACACATGGTTACAAGCATGACATACACACAAGCACACCCATTCGTGCTTGCTCCAACATATACATACAATCGTCTGAAACATTCACAAAAAACCATGTGTCCAACCTGATGCTGTACATGTACCTATGTACTACACAGCTCACAAATGCACACACACACACACTACACGCATTTTTTAGCCATCTGTGCAAAAATTAGCTACAAGCTCTTGATTAAATTAGAACCAGTTCATTCGGAGTCTAGCCAAGTGCCAAATGGATGGGTTGCACCAGTGGGAGGGAGGAAGCTACAGATGTTACTGGCAGGTTCCCAGTGTCCACCAGTGACATCACAAGCCACACTGGATGGCAGACGATGGGTACAGCAGCTGCAGCCGTGACAATGTTGACAGAAGAAAGAACAACATGTCAACTGCAGAAAACAGGGCCACCTGTAAACATTATTCTTCTTCGTGTACATTTATTTCCCGATACTCCATGGGTCTAGGCTTCTGGAATACTTTACAGGGCGAGAACCAGATCGATAAATATATTTCGAAGGTAACTAAATGCAATTCACATATTCTTTGATGGTTCCTTGTAGAAATGCAATTCCGGCAGCTGTTGGTTGACTTAAGACATACAACTCCCCTCTGCTTACCGAGATGGTGGCACAATATCGCATCCATCAAACCCCCTTTGATGAGAAACTGTCCTGTGATAATTATGGTGACAAGTACCACAGAGAACATTCGGAAACTTCAAAGATGAGAGCGTATGTTTCAAAGGACCAGAAGAGCACGGCAACAAACTCAAATGACACCAAGAACACGAGACAACACAACACGTACATGCTGCAGCAGCGATGAACACTCATATCACCAGCAAATTATTGTACTTAGACTCGTTGCATAACCACCACAGATTAAACTTCATATATTAAATAATGAGTTTAAAGCACACTTGTCAACTGTTCCACACTGGTTAATGCGTACAAATGAATTGTGTTATGTAGAGTTTGTCTCTTGTTGATAACTCTTGCTGCTCCAAATTGAAGGTATAAACACTGCGAAAAACCATTTTGGGTTGCCAAGTTACTTATGAGTAAAATACTAGCGAAGTCTTGACCATAACGGGGTAAGGTAAACAATCAATACCATAGATGGGTGCATCAGTTTAATGGATGAACATTAATTAGTCATGTGCGCTGAACAACTTTGGAGAGAATATTAAATTATTACTCAAAGGTGTTGGCAGAGACTCAATATAGGGACATCACTCCCTCTCACATATAACCTAGTGAACGGTCAAAGAGATATCATCTATTACTACAAACACTGCTGATAGAGGCAAACCTTTGATCTCCTTCCATCACTGGACCATGACATTGCTGGGAAGGAAATAAGGAAATTACAATATGGATCCCCGAGTCATTATTGGATATTGGAAATCTGTGTTGCTGATTGAAATGACGCTAAAAAAGGTGACTTGCGTAACAGTGGAAAACATAGTATTTCTTATTTTTGCAGTATTTTCTTTAATATGGGGGCTGAATTTCGTAATGGCTTCCCACCTCCACACACAATCACACACACACGCATACTTCCATGCCCATGTATATGCACATGATATATGTAATATTATATACATAAGCATACTCACATGCGACTTGTACCAGTCCGGAGCGACTTATCACCTTGAGGGGTTTGTTTCCATTATGGTGCGCATTCAACGCATGACACTCGCACGAGTAGCCGTCGAGTCCGAGGTAATCTTCGACCTCCGTGCGTGTCACCTCAAGGCTGGTCTGCAGGTACGTCGTCTTTCCCGAGTTGTCCACTAACTCTTCTGTCACGACTTGCTCCGGCCGCATCCAGTGTCCAGCACACCTGAAGTGGAGCTGGACAGCCTGCCTCGCCTGACACGTGATGGTCACTGCCTTGTTCTTCACTATGTAATAGTTCGCACGCGGCTCAAGCAGAAAAATCGGTCGGTCTTCTGTCCCATCTGCAGTGTCAGCAGCGCCACCTGCTGGTGAGAGAAATGAGGATGAATGTAGCGAATAATAATATCTCACATCATCAAGAACAGTCAATACTATATACAGAGCAATAAAAATACTAATGTTTAATGTTGATTGTCAAGACCATGTTTAATATTTTGTAATGAGTATTGGTTTTGTAAACTATCACAACTGCAATCTCTCACTGCCCTGTTTATCTTCAATCTAAGAAACGACTGTGTCAACTATTTTGTCACAAGATACCATGAAACGTCAAAAACTTTCAAAATAAGTTCTTAAACTATCTGTTATCAATTCTACATGCATGTAAATTATACCAATACATGCCAGCAAAACATGTTCTGTCATTATATATATATATATATATATATATATATATATATATATATATATATATATAAAAATTTATATACACTATACACACATATATATATATAATAAACCAGAATCAACAGAATGATAGTCAACCATCTGATTACCCTACAACATAAATCACCTCCCCCCACACACACACACACACGCACACGCACGCACGCACGCACGCACGCACGCACGCACGCACGCACACACACACACACACACACACACACACACAGACACACACACACACACACATCCATTCTAAATCACCAATCAGACAACCCTGTATACACAAGCCAAACAAGCATGCACATGTTTACCTATCATGCAGAAATTCTGCACACTCTACTAAACATCCCTGGAAAGATAATGTTGATAAACCTAAGGGTTTGCCTCCCCAGCCCTGCCCGTGGGAAAACACCAGTTTCCAGACAGGGGTGGCAAATGGAATCTAAACATGGTGGGGTCTAATCAGTAGATTTGCTACAGTAGAACCAACCCTGGGGTGTGAGTGGGTCTGTTGCCCCAAGCAAGAGGAGGTGGCACCAAGCAGGGGGCTGGCCCTACATTGACACTAACTAGCTGGTGACAAGTGCCAGGCTAACAGCCTGCTGTCATTGTGGAGTCATCTTCAAGCTGTGTGTGACACTGTGTATCTAGTGATATCAACCTGTTGGTTGGTCACACTGCTGTGCGTGCTATCACCACAGACCCACTGTGTGGTTAATTCAGCGTGCTCGTTTGCAGCCACTCTCATTGACTACATCAGCTAATCTGCAGGGGAAATGGCCAACTTGTTAACTTGTGTTCATTAATATCACTAATAATTCGTAGATCGTCTTTTCTTAAACTTATGCTGAATTTGATGACATGCACATCATCTTTTAATCTAAAATGTTGGGTTGTACATAAACTGTTGTCAACTGACACGACCCACCATGGATTAATTACTCAGCTTATTCAACTAACCTGTACAATAAAACAATTGTATAAAAACATTACCGATCAAACGTAAGCAGCCGCCACTTGCACGCAGCAGCCATATACATCACTGGTCAGTCCAGAAACTCAACGCCTTTTCATCTGACAGACAGGAATAGGCCATCATTCAAAGACTTTGGCCATTTTGTGATAGATGAGCATTGCCAGAGCTGAGGGCAGTGTTTGTTTTGGAAACTTGTTTCCAGTGCAAAGTCAACGACATTATCAACAGAGAAACTGCGACAGACCACGAATAGCCCTAGTTGTTCTCCGAGTGTTTCTAAACCCACCAAGCCCTGGCGAGTGACAAATGCCCTTTCTTGAATGTACCCCAACCGATGGTTACCGCCAGTAAATCATATGAGAGGGTACCAATTACAGTCCAAACCTAATACTCATCCTATCAATCTGTCACGTCACAGTCGGTAGGTCCACATACCCACCGTGCTGGGACCTGTTCCTTAAACTAATCCAATATTATCATATACGGGTCGATAAGCAAGGAATTTTCATTTAGAATGGTCAACATTTTATCTGCAAATGTCAGCGAGCACAATGATTTGTGTTTAATCGTTGAAACGTTTAGAGGTTCAAGTCAAGTTTTTACAGAATAACCGATCTGTTCCACTTCACCAGGGTCTCACGCAGCCACTGTCAACTGTCAGTGCAGGGTAAATAAAGTGGGCCAGCAAAACATAAGTTTATTTACCCTCTCTAGAAACTGGCCAAAGTGTGCATCAGTCTATCATTGAGGTGAACACATAATGGTGTCAGACTGACACAAGATGACTCTGACAATACATACCTGTGTCCATCTTAGCTGCTGCCATCGACACCGACACCGACATAAGAATGACACAACCAACAAACGTAATCCTTGCGTAGTCCTTCATGATGCCAATCCACAGCTAATCAACCCCACCAGTCTTAGTTCCTCTGTTGTTTATTCCCAATCCATGTCCGCGGTAATCCAAATTCGTACTCCAAGAGTAAGTGGTATTCCGTTACTGTCTGGACGCAGAACTCCAGTGGTCATCTGAGTAACACCAAGCAGTGGTCTAGTAGCAGTATTTGGCCAACTGGTCAAACACACCTCTCCACTCACTGTCTGTGACTTCAATCACTGATCAGTCTGCCAACACACCCCTGTGTGTGTCTACTCACCCCCTACAGGGTTGACATGCCCACAGGACTCTAATTGGTTTATATCAGGGTGTTAATAGTCCTTCAGTTGGTCCACCCACTTTCTTCCTGTCTGGAGTTCAGAGTATTCCCAGACTGTCCTGTTGGCTTCTAACATTGAAATGTCTCCATCAGAGTTCAGAACCATCTATCTAAACCATGCAGCGTCAACACATGATGCCAGTGACCCCCGCACAGACACATGTGGCAGTGATAGACACGCTGGCCTCCACCAGAGACAACCTCAGACTGCGTTAGACAGCCCTAGAAACACATCCTCCTCACATGACATCTCTACTCCAGGTGCCAGGTCTCTATGGTGCACGATGTCCAATCTGCAGTCATTTACTCGTAGCAAGCAACACACTCGTCCGAGCGTCCAATGCACAGCTCCTCTCGCAGAATACTTTTCAACAACGGTCCCTCCAAAGTTCTACGCCGGTACATCCGCGCGCTCACTCGCTCCACACTGCACCACACCACACAAGCAGTGCACACAATCTAATCCAACTAAACCAACAATGTCAAGCCTGAATGAAAGCCCCCGCCCCCACCCCCACCCCAGCAGCCCCCCAGCCGAGGCGTAAATTATTCATGAGCGAACACTGCTGGCCTGGCTCCCAAATCGACCAGTGGCCAATGGCAGAGGTCGTCAGATCTGTTGACAGGTCGGCCCCGCCCATGTCGTTCACGCTGGTGCTGGCTGGAGACTGGTAGATGCCTGGTGCCTTCACTGGCCCAGACAGCAACCAGTGTCTCCACCAGTCACAGGCAACTGTTGCTACTGGTGTGGCTCACGCCACTGCTGCAAGTACAACTCTCTCCCTGGCTACAGACGCAGTGTGTAAAGGTTTTACTACAACTTCAGGCCACAGATCTGAAGCCGACAAGATGTCACCACCTTCACTGATTACGTTATTTTGGCATTGGGGTTGACATCTAATGATAATATTATTACAACATAATGTTCATTTTTTTCTTAATAGTCTTTGGTTTCTGAAACAACAAACACTTTTAAAATCTGTTATGTGTGTAGTGTTACATATATCATGTTTTTAATTGGAATTTCTGCAAATATTGCAGATTTTCATGCTTGCATTGTGTTTGCGGATTTTCAAAATAATAATAGAATTTGCAAGAATTTGTTTGAAATGGTGATTACAATGTAATGTCATACTGGTTTGGTGTGTTTCTGATGACATTATAGTATATTAATTAAATAAAACTGAATAAAACATAAATTAGCTCACTATATAAAAATCATAATATTTTGTGAACTGCACAGGCATTAAGCCATTCATTCTAGCTGATATTAACACAGTTTTTGAAACGCTATTTCCCGCATCAAAACGATGACTTTCTTTATATCCTGTGACATTTCCCCCGTTGTACTATTTCCACTTATTGGCACCTTGTGCTGTGCGTACTTTTTCAGGCAAACTTGCTCAATATATAATCATTGTCTGCCCTAGTGATGGAGCCATCTGTCTCCTTACGGTGAGCAAGCGTCCTAATCAATACGGCGAACCTTTCGTAACAGAGCGATTGCAAAGGCCGTACAACAAATCACTTCAAGTGACTAGGAATAAAAACACGTCGTTGGACACCTCCGTCGTAACTGACAAACACAGAAACCTCCAGCCAAACTTAATCAGACAGATTACTCCCTAATCAATTTAAATCCCACCCATTCGACACTATTACTTCACCACGTGGTCGCTGCGTAAGCCTCTTGCGCCCGCTAATTAAGAACCATTAGGGACAGAGATTCGGAAACAAAGCCCATCCATTGTCACCTAAGGGATGCTATTGTGGATGGATGCAAACACTCCTGCCCTTGGGGTTTCGTGACACTGAGAGACATGGCATTAATGCATTTACCTCCCCTGGTTTCTCCTGTGGTAATGCGCCAGTCTCTTCGGGAGACAGTTGGTTTGCCATCGGCGGCGAAACCCTCCCACAATTCTTGATGCACCTGCCCTGGAATTACAGGACAGGGAGACCACAGAGCACCAGCCATAAGCAGGTAATGAGGACCTGCCAGACACCATTGTCTTGCCCGAGGCAGCTTTATTAATTGGCTGGATGACTGACAGCCGCCAGAATGACATGGATCAATTCAGGCGAGAGCAAACCACACTACATGGCCTATATGGAAAATGATATTTCAGTGAAGACGTAAATTTACCCCTAAGAAGCATGTGTACATGATATAAGAAAGTGATTAAGCTCACAGTGATGATGTGTGTCTCAAACAAACTATGTGTTTTGTAAATAAATAGGTAAATAAAAGAAAAGGTGCACCTCATACAAAGGTCACACACCTTACATTTGGTTTAATGGAGCTGTGGACACTCCACTCCCACTCAGGGGGTAAATCCCCTCAAAACATACCCAAAGTAAAACCATCTGGATATAACCACTCACAGATAGCACATCTTACAGTGGTCATTGTTCTTACTTCTTAAATTAAATTTTACATTAGTAATTCATGTACATGTATAATCACACTTTATATGTTTAACATGAATTTTTTTAATAAAACTGAGTGTGCATAATTCTACCTCTAAAACATGAGGGGTTAGTCCGTTGGGTTATAACCATGACATGCTATGTTACGAGAGGAGTTCTGGCCTCATAGAATATATACAAAATTATTGCACTTTTAACAACCCATGGTTTTCGTGTCACATCCTACTTGGAATGTATCACAATGGACAACAATATTGTTACACTCTGTCAAACTCCCTCTATGCCCCTCCCCCTCCACCCCACCCCCTCCCAGATATAGCTACCCCAGGGCAGCAAGGACAAACAATATGGCCTTATGTTGTCTGGTCAAACCATATGTCTGACCCCGCCAATGTCGTATTACTTCTCTCGTGGCATGCAACGCTTACTGAGACAAGGTTCTCGTGTTTCACGCGGTGATAAAAAGACACGCAAAAACGTAATTATTTCTCAACGGTCTAATCAGCCCCAGTCTGGTCAGTGGACATAACTTCATAACCCAATCAGGACGGTCAGACGGCTGATGTAGTTTGCTGTGGCACCAGCAGGGGTCAGCACTTCCTGGAGTGTTCATGGCAGCAGAACAGTCTTTCCAGGAACGGAACGGTAAAAGTATACAGCCTTCTGCTGCTGACATCACCATACCCGTGTGACCCACAGATGACATATTTACACATACACAGGTATCTAGTTGGGATCTTTTGTTAGAAATGTCACTGAAACTTGCAAACGTAAGAGTAAATAGCACTGGCAGCTGGTGATGTGTACAAAGATTATTAAACATTGGCAAAATGTTGACGAAACATTTCCTAATAATGTGTCCATGTGTAATTATTATCTCTGAACAAATCTGCTTTTGACACAAACAATTTTAATTGCATTCTGCCGATTGACTTTGCTACATCATCATAACAACTAAAACAATCACCATGACAACAACCATATTTAATTTAAACACTATTGCCATGACAACAACAATCAACAACATATGAAATAAAATACCACACTGTGTAAAACCATGACAAAATAGTTTAAAACTAAGTAATTAAAAACATAGTTAAAGCACTTACAAACCGTCATTCTTTCTCGAGTGGCACACTGCATACAATCTGTAAATTCTTATTTGGTATTTATTTATCACTTACACTTATAAGTGAACGTGTTATTGTTTCGTTTAGATCAAATAAAATTCTTCTTCTTCTGAGATTACATAACTACCCAACAAATAGGTTGAAACAGCCTGTGTCCACAGAGACCCACAGAAGCAGTGGAAGACGCCATGTCATCTTATCCTGACAGTGGACCTCACAGCCAGTTCCTTCCTGGTGTAGATAACTAGCCCAGCTGTGCTGCCTGAGAGCTTATTGTTTAGACGAAGTGTCACCCAGGAAGATCTACGTCAATCACAGAGTAGGTCTTGTGTCCTCTACTACTGTGCTACAGTGTCATCTCTCACCAGGTCAGTTCTCATCACAACAATAACAACTTCTGTTGGAGCCAACTATTGAGTCCTTATCTGAATGGTGGATTGGTAGAGATTTTGTACCAGCATCTTGTTGAAGGAACTTGTACAATTTTATTCACACCCGTGTGTTTCAAAACAGACTCTACAAGTCAGTGCCCCCTTTTGTGGAATACAGGGGCAGTTACCCAGTGGACAGTCACCCAGTGGACAGTCAGTCACCCAGTGGACAGTCAGTCACCCAGTGGACAGTCAGTTACCCAATGGACAGTCAGACAGTCACCCAGTGGACAGTCAGACAGTCGCCCAGTGGACAGTCAGTCAGTCGCCCAGTGGACAGTCAGACAGTCGCCCAGTGGACAGTCAGACAGTCGCCCAGTGGACAGTCAGACAGTCGCCCAGTGGACAGTCAGTCAGTCGCCCAGTGGACAGTCAGACAGTCGCCCAGTGGACAGTCAGACAGTCGCCCAGTGGACAGTCAGTCAGTCGCCCAGTCGACAGTCAGTCAGTCGCCCAGTGGACAGTCAGACAGTCGCCCAGTGGACAGTCAGACAGTCACCCAGTGGACAGTCAGACAGTCGCCTAGTGGACAGTGGCCAAGGGAAGTATAACATCTGAAGCAGGGAAATGGAAAAATCTGCCATGTACTCAGTGAGTTTGGCTCTCGTTCTCTAAACCCCCATTAGCATTAACCCTAACAATGGGGTGTGTGGTCAGATAGAGAAACACTCCACAATATCACCCAACTCCCAGGTCCAACAATCCTCCTGTTTCTCATCCCATTATTTCCCATCTCCACCACCATCCCCCCAGCCCAGGGGAATATCAGAATGTAACCCCTTTGAACTGTGGGTGATCCAATTAAGGCCTAGATCAACCAAGTCTGTGCAAGACAAACAGTTTACATTGGGCAGTAAATGCTGGTGGCCTCCAGGATCTGACTCATCCCAAGGGTGCACAATAACTGCACATGTGATTTATATTACTTGAAACTGCTATTTTTACACAGATGTTATAAGTCCACCACACATTTCTCACTCTTCTGTTTGTAAACGATAACAAGTTGGGTAAACGATTCTTACCCTGGGAAGATCAAGAAACAGTTTTTGCTATTTTTCCTCAGTATTCTTATGCATAATTTTGTCTAACCCAGCATTTCTCAACTAAATTACCCAAAGATCCCCCGGTCACCATGACCCCCACGGTCCAGACAGGGGTAGAAGAGAAACGTTAATATTCTCTTGATATGATATATGATATATGTGACTACCTTCAAAGGGTGAGTCTACAAGCCCCTTCTACAGACTGGCACTAGCAGACATGCTGCGCCCTCCCCACAACCTGCTTGCAACCCACCCACCCACCCACCAACCCACCCACCAACCCACCCACCCACCCACCCACCCCCACAGGTCGCAACCCATCAGTTGAGAAACACTGGTCTAACCAAACAAAATCATAAAATTATAAATCAGCAAAATAGCTTAGCATGAGGTTGTCGGTTGGAAGCCCAACTCCGGGAGGGAAACTTTTATGAAGTTCAAAGGCAGCGAACCCTAAACCTGTCATTCCTCCAAAAGGTTCCCCTGCCGTACCAATTATCGAGCTGTCCATCCCAAGCTGCCAACCTGGAGAAAGATGAAAGGGAAAACAGGCTGCCTCCTAGAAACCTATATGTATTTCTTGATTGGATGCTATGCTGTTCCCAGGGGACTGTTTCAGCCGGGGTCAATGGAGTCAAACATCTGACACTGCCCGGCTATTTTTGGGCCTACATTCTTATATAAATGATGGCTGCAAAACGCTGTTGCTGAGCATAGTTAATAAATGACAACGTCTCACATCAATTCTGAAGAGCACTGGTGGAGAAGACATTAAACACTTTCCATAACTCGGCTTCTGCTCATCTTGTCTTAGAATCATTTCACATGAAATAAAGAAAATCTAGCAATTATTGTTGCATATCACTGCTAGTATTAGCTTGATTGCGAAAATGTATTATTTTGTGAAATGAGTGAAATGTTTGTAGCTGGACCAGAAATGACAATGTGGTCAAGCACCCTCTATTCCTCACCCTTCCCTTCTTTCGTTTCTCACCCTCCCTCTTTCCTCTTTCTCCACCCTATCCTTTTCCCTCATGTCCCCCTCCCTCTCTCTTCTCCTCCCTCCCTATCCTCCTCCTCCATCCCTCCTCCCTCCTCCCTCCCTTCCCTCCCTCCCTCCCTCCCTCCCTCCCTCCCTCCCTCCCTCTCTCTCTCTCTCCCTCCCTCCCTCCCTCCCTCTCTCTCTCTCACCCCCTCCCTCCCTCCTCCCTCCCTCCCTCCCTCCCTCCCTCCCTCCCTCCCTCCCTCCCTCCCTCCCTCCCTCCCTCTCTCTCTCCTCCTCCCTCCTCCCTCCCTCCCTCCCTCCTCCCTCCCTCCTCCCTCCTCTCCCTCCCTCCCTCCCTCCCTCCCTCTCTCTCTCTCTCTCTCTCTCTCTCCCTCCCTCCCTCCCTCCCTCCCCCTCTCTCTCTCTCTCTCTCTCTCTCTCCTTTACTCAGACCTTAGCCAGTTAATAAACAGAACAACCACCAAAGTCAACTATGTCAATGATTGTAACAAAACAAATGCCCCTTTTATTGAACCAGCTCATAAAACTTTAACTTCAAATTATGCACTTCATCTCTGCCCATCAATCACCAACATGATTTATGAAGTGCTAAACATGATATAGAGGGAGAATTAAACTAGCAAGATAATATAATTTTTTTATTAAACGCTGAACCACAAAATGACAATACCTAGATAAAAAACATGCATCAAAAATAGCAATTTTCATGTCATAAAATTCCACGCAAAAACCTGCATTCCCTTGGTCCTAATCTCCCTGAGCAATCTTAATGGAAACGTCCGACTGCGATGTATTGCTCATGCAGAATCCAGCAATATTAAACCATGCATCAAACATCACAGTGACATCACCTCATGGTGTACGAGGCCATCTATTGAGCAGTAACTGAACCGACAGTCTGTTATGGCCTCCCGAACAACCAACCGGTCAAAAACAGCTTCGTGCTGACAGTCGCATTAATCACTTCTCTGGTATTGGCATTTCCTACAATGCTAATGGCCAAACAAGCAGACATTATAATTGTAACCACACATCTAGTCCATGGGTAGTGCATCATTGACTCTCCTCAATGTGACTGACCGTCTGTTCAGGGGAATACCTCATTATTTTTACTCATCTATTTAATTTGCTGTCAATCTCCCAGCCGTGTTACTTGAATACACGTCTGACTTTACAAGTTCCCACGTACCAGTGAACAGTCTGAGAGCAAAACAGGAATGCTTCACTAATATTATTAAGAGCTCATAAGCCCATTTTTACTCTTTGAAATTAATTTCACTCCTTAATAGTGAGTTGTTACACTGAGAGCTGTCACTTTCCGCACCAGGGTGTGCTACTGCCTACTGAAATATTCCCACCAGTGTGCTGTGAAGATGTCAACTCAGGCTGACGATAAACATAAACAGTCTCACTGGTACAGATTTATTCTAGGCAGGAATTAATTATTTTGTTATACGACTCTAGTCGTCTACATTTATAGTGGTCAGTTATATTTTTAGACCCAGAAACAATACTCTACAATGTTCTACTGGGAATGATAACACTCTGTTGCACTAACAGGAGAAATGTCTCATACCGATGACATAACCTCACTGGGCAGACATGAGGCTTGTAGAGTGATATCAACATTGCCTTATTATCATTGAGGAAGTGGTTTTGCCTGCGTAACAAATCAAGACAGATGATCACAGTGTCTAATGGCAAAGGTGAACAATCACGGGACAAAAAGGATAAAACAGATGCTACATGTTTAATCAGAGCGTAAATAAATGGTCCAGTTGAGAAAAGCCACTCAACATCTGCATCTTCCGCTATCATCGCTGCTTAAATGTGCTGGTGATGGCAGATTAGTCGTTAAGTACTGCGAGAAACGGAACCAGTCGAGGCTGGCATGTGAGCCACCAGATCCTGCAGCAATGCCACCTCCACTGGTGCCAACAAACACCTCCATAGCCACCTCCATAGCTGCTTCCAAACCCACCACCATAACAACAGCAATATAACCATTGTTATTTACACCTAGCTATTCATAAATCATTGATAAATATTCAAAATGTATGTGAATAATTAGTATTACAATACAGTGCAACGTCACCATTAAGGTCACCACAGGGACTGAAAAAAGTGGCCTAATTAGCAGGGTGACCTTAGTAGCAAAACTGATTTGTCTGTACTCTACTGTATAAACGGAACAAATGGTTATATTAATAAGGGTCACCTTAATTGCGAGGTGGTCGTATTACCGGGATGACCTTTATTGTGAGGTGGCTGCATTACTGGGGTGGCCTTAAATGTAATGTGCCTGTATTACTAGGTGTGACCATAATTGTGATGTGGTTGTATTACCGGGATCACCTTAATTGTGAGGTGGTCGTATTACCGGACTGACCTCTATTGTGAGGTGGCTGTACTACAGGGGGCATTGCCGTAAGAGGGTTGAACTTAGAATAAGAATAAAACACCATTTCTTCACCACCCTTCACCACGAACTCACAAGGACTGAAGAATGAGTTACGACACAGTTACAACACCACAGACATTGATTATCCCGGCAACAACACGCAACATCTGGCTTCCATACTTGAAGGTCGTGGAAGGTCGAAAAGAAGATTTCGCTAATGAACCCTGCTGAAACACCTGGATGAGATCTAACATTTTGTTGCACGTGGCGACTGTGGCTGGCTGGTCTGCGTTTGTCTTCTTTGCACAGGTGAAAGGAATCAGCCATCAACAGGTTTGCCACTGAGCTGCATGCTTGCTTAATGCACTACACCCGTCCCAATGCAGAGAGCTACAGACCGCAAACATGGTTGTACGTTCTTCAAAGGAGATGTGCTGTCTTCTTCTATTGAGTTTATTTCGCAGGAGACACAGTTTATTACAAACCACAGTAGGCTAATGATGTTACCGTGATCTTGAAAGATCTGCTGTATTTGGAGTCCGGTATTTACTGACGGGTAAAATGAACAAAATGGGTTTGTTGGTGACTTGGATTTAAAGAACACAGTCAGCTGTATCCTTCGTCGCATGTTACTGTTCATAACTTTCTAGTTGGCTTTCTAATTTCAAAACATACGCAGTCTGTTTTAGCTCATTTGTTGCTGTCATTTTACTACACCAAAGCTTTTCTGTTGTTTGGGTTTACAGAAAACATTGTGCATTCCTATTATCTAAGTGTCATTTTTTTCAAAATATCTGTGTTACTGAATATTTTCTTTGATAGCAAACATTTAAAGCTATTTTCAGATAAACATACATATGTATTCATTATGTTAACCCTCAGTAAATGATATTTTGCTCACAAATGTTGTGTACTAAAAAGTTAAGTATTGCAGACTGTAGATCACTGACCCTCTAGGCAGGTAGTAGTGATGCCAGAGAGCAGTCATAACACAGACCATGAAGACATCATCTTCTGAGAAACTCTGCTCTACAATTCTGTGTAAATTACAGTCTGGCCCCTGGACACTAAACTTGATCCCACATCAGAGGCGTCCTGTTATTAAGAAGTTATTAAGAACCACTTAAATGTTCAGTCCGTTTCTATATGTGTGGTCCAGATTGTAGTGAACACATATCTGTACCTTAGCAAAAAAATTGGTGAAAAAATGTCGAAAAAAAATCCAGATGTAACTTGAGCAGACGTTGTACAGTGTTCTTTCACCAAACCCTTACAACAGGCTCAGATAAAGGACCCTCCTCCATTCTTTGTTCACCCTTCCTCATTTCAAACCCATTTAAACAAAATTACATAGACCCCACTATGCATATTGAGCAACTTTGTTATTTAACAAATTTGATCTGCGACAAACTTCATCGTTGTCCACTGATATCTTAAACAAATTTCAAGAGAAGTTCGCGAAAACAATCATGTTTTTAGAAGTATTAGTGGCATGCCCGGCCACAATCAGGTGATTAATACACAAAGGCACGGTAAAAGTCCATCACAACAGTTTGTTTTTACTTTCCTTTGGCATGCCGCTGTTTTCGGTTGCCCCACACCTGTCTGTTAGTGACAGAACGAGATACGTACCCACATTCCCACAGATGCCACAGTATCACATGATATCTCCACCAGGTACGCACCTTTACAACCCCGTTAACCAAACCAGGTGAATGAAAGAATTTGCGCTGACGTCTGCAGGCGAAATGATGTCTGCGTCCCAAGTCTCAAGCGCAATATCAGCAACTGAACGAGCACCAATTCGGGTTCACACTTACGGACCTGTTGTCGTTTTGATCAGGGAAAGTTAACTTTTTTCTGTAAGTTCCCTACATTTATTTGTATTGCTCCTGCTGGTTTGGTTGTCATAAAACACAAACTTGGAGGACAATCTGGGTACAGCAACCCAGCACACAACCATCCTTTACAACTGCATACACTTTAGTTTGATGGCAAAATGCCACCAAATTCCTTCCCATCTTCCCAATATTGCAATAAATCTCAAAATCAAACCCTAACTGGAGGCCCATGAAAGGGTCACTCCTGAGACCATCAACCCCTTCATACAGCTGTCCTTCATCAAAAGTGTCACCAAAACCATCTAAACAAGGGGTGATTATCCATGCCACCCCTATCTCCTCTGCCATCCCATGTACAGTCTTCAAGACCTTCTGACAGGCAGTTCTCTAACCCTCAATTATGCCCCACCCTATCATGTGCTGCCCCTCCCACCCCAAGGGGGTCTGACCCCCAGCTGAACTGGACACAGCTACTGGAGGGTGACAAGAATGCCCCATTAGGGTAGTTTCGTAATTGGGTGCTAATGTCCAGAGCATGGTCACAAGAACTATCAGGTGCTGAAGACATCTGTACAAATGACATGGGGGTAATTAACAGGGTCCTGATCTTTGCACCTGTGCAGGGTTACACCCCCTTGCATTGTGACATCATCAGTGGGGTTTGTAGCCCATTCTGGTTACCAGATAATAACCAGACCTACATTACACCCCAACCCAATTAAGTAATTCCATTACACATGCCCAGATCACAATGGCAGATTAAGCTTAAATTCCCAGTAAAATATTACCACATCACTTTCCTGTCTATATATATATATATATATATATATATATATATATATATATATATATATATATATTTATCCAGTGTATTATAACAGCAAGGTTAAAGTTGGCTGAATATGGTCAACAGTATATCTAACGAAGACAATATTGAGAAAAACAGAAAAATATCCCCTCGAAAAAGGGGAATGTAGAGAAGTCATCCTTCATGGGTGAATAAAGAACTTCTAACCATTTGTCTGCAATTTGCAGATGTTGTTCAGCCACACTGAACATGCCACTATTTTCTCAAACCGATTCAGGAACCACACAGAACTAGAAACAGACCAAGAACCTTAGAAATTCCTGCAGAGAAAAACCTGAAGGCCGACCACGAGCGGCGTGTGCCAGGCTTGCTTATGAGGCACCTGTGAATGATCTGTAGTTTCAAAGTCACCAGGAACCGGACCGTGACAAGTAACTGACAGTGACACTGTTCAGATCTTCTCCTATGACCACCAAAGGACTCTATACTTGGGTCTCTTGATTAAGCAAAGGAGATACATTCCGACAATCAACACACCTCGGCTCTAGGAATAGTCTTCAGAACCTCTTCTGGTAGAAAAGATTCTGTGTCATAATCAGGGAATAGGGGTTTATCAGGTGTCCTGTTTGACTGACAACAGTTCATGAGAATTGGTATGGTATGTTCACTGACTTGACTTTTGGGTCGTCTTTGTTGACATGTGCCCATACTGACTTTGTAAAGAAGACTTAATTAGTAAAATTAGAATGTCGTCTTGGCAAATTTCACCGTTATATCTGCTCATCAATCGGTCTCTTCTTTGTATTTGTGTTTAGTTGTTCATTCCATTCTGGCACCGACTTACACTGGACAAAGTGGCACAACTGGCTGACGCAGTTAGTTCTTTGGCTTTGTGTTCAGTTGTTCATTCCATTCTGGCACCGACTTACACTGTACAAAGTGGCACAACTGGCTGACGCAGTTAGTTCTTTGGCTTTGTGTCCCCAAAAGCATCAGGCAACACATTTTAAACAGTCGACTATCTGGAAATATGATGTGCTTGTTCAGTGGTGTTACTCCTGCAACAGTACTAATCTTGTTCTGTGCCATGTTCAGTGGTGTTACTCCTGCAACAGTACTAATGTTGTTCTGTGCCATGTTCAGTGGTGTTACTCCTGCAACAGTACTAATCTTGTTCTGTGCCATGTTCAGTGGTGTTACTCCTGCAACAGTACTAATGTTGTTCTGTGCCATGTCCAGTGGTGTTACTCCTGCAACAGTACTAATGTTGTTCTGTGCCATGTCCAGTGGTGTTACTCCTGCAACAGTCCTAATGTTGTTCTGTGCCATGTCCAGTGGTGTTACTCCTGCAACAGTACTAATGTTGTTCTGTGCCATGTCCAGTGGTGTTACTCCTGCAACAGTACTAATGTTGTTCTGTGCCATGTTCAGTGGTGTTACTCCTGCAACAGTACTAATGTTGTTCTGTGCCATGTCCAGTGGTGTTACTCCTGCAACAGTCCTAATGTTGTTCTGTGCCATGTTCAGTGGTGTTACTCCTGCAACAGTCCTAATGTTGTTCTGTGCCATGTCCAGTGGTGTTACTCCTGCAACAGTCCTAATGTTGTTCTGTGCCATGTCCAGTGGTGTTACTCCTGCAACAGTCCTAATGTTGTTCTGTGCCATGTCCAGTGGTGTTACTCCTGCAACAGTCCTAATGTTGTTCTGTGCCATGTCCAGTGGTGTTACTCCTGCAACAGTCCTAATGTTGTTCTGTGCCATGTCAGTGGTGTTACTCCTGCAACAGTCCTAATGTTGTTCTGTGCCATGTCCAGTGGTGTTACTCCTGCAACAGTCCTAATGTTGTTCTGTGCCATGTCCAGTGGTGTTACTCCTGCAACAGTCCTAATGTTGTTCTGTGCCATGTCCAGTGGTGTTACTCCTGCAACAGTCCTAATGTTGTTCTGTGCCATGTCCAGTGGTGTTACTCCTGCAACAGTCCTAATGTTGTTCTGTGCCATGTCCAGTGGTGTTACTCCTGCAACAGTCCTAATGTTGTTCTGTGCCATGTCCAGTGGTGTTACTCCTGCAACAGTCCTAATGTTGTTCTCTGCCATGTCCAGTGGTGTTACTCCTGCAACAGTACTAATGTTGTTCTGTGCCATGTCCAGTGGTGTTACTCCTGCAACAGTCCTAATGTTGTTCTTGCCATGTCCAGTGGTGTTACTCCTGCAACAGTCCTAATGTTGTTCTGTGCCATGTCCAGTGGTGTTACTCCTGCAACAGTCCTAATGTTGTTCTGTGCCATGTTCAGTGGTGTTACTCCTGCAACAGTCCTAATGTTGTTCTCTGCCATGTCCAGTGGTGTTACTCCTGCAACAGTCCTAATGTTGTTCTGTGCCATGTTCAGTGGTGTTACTCCTGCAACAGTCCTAATGTTGTTCTGTGCCATGTCTAGTGGTGTTACTCCTGCAACAGTCCTAATGTTGTTCTCTGCCATGTCCAGTGGTGTTACTCCTGCAACAGTCCTAATGTTGTTCTCTGCCATGTCCAGTGGTGTTACTCCTGCAATAGTCCTAATGTTGTTCTGTGCCATGTCCAGTGGTGTTACTCCTGCAAAAGTCCTAATCTTGTTCTGTGCCATGTCCAGTGGTGTTACTCCTGCAACAGTCCTAATGTTATTCTGTGCCATGTCCAGTGGTGTTACTCCTGCAACAGTCCTAATGTTGTTCTCTGCCATGTCCAGTGGTGTTACTCCTGCAACAGTCCTAATCTTGTTCTGTGCCATGTCCAGTGGTGTTACTCCTGCAACAGTCCTAATGTTGTTCTCTGCCATGTCCAGTGGTGTTACTCCTGCAACAGTCCTAATGTTGTTCTGTGCCATGTCCAGTGGTGTTACTCCTGCAACAGTCCTAATGTTGTTCTGTGCCATGTCCAGTGGTGTTACTCCTGCAACAGGTCTAATGTTGTTCTGAGCCATGTCCAGTGGTGTTACTCCAGCAACAGTCCTAATGTTGTTCTGAGCCATGTCCAGTGGTGTTACTCCTGCAACAGTCCTAATGTTGTTCTGTGCCATGTTCAGTGGTGTTACTCCTGCAACAGTCCTAATGTTGTTCTGTGCCATGTTCAGTGGTGTTACTCCTGCAACAGTCCTAATGTTGTTCTGTGCCATGTTCAGTGGCGTTACTCCTGCAACAGTCCTAATGTTGTTCTGTGCCATGTTCAGTGGCGTTACTCCTGCAACAGTCCTAATGTTGTTCTGTGCCATGTCCAGTGGTGTTACTCCTGCAACAGTACTAATGTTGTTCTGTGCCATGTTCAGTGGCGTTACTCCTGCAACAGTACTAATGTTGTTCTGTGCCATGTTCAGTGGCGTTACTCCTGCAACAGTCCTAATGTTGTTCTGTGCCATGTCCAGTGGTGTTACTCCTGCAACAGTCCTAATCTTGTTCTGTGCCATGTCCAGTGGTTACTCATGCAACAGTCCTAATCTTGTTCTGTGTCATGTTCAGGGGCGTTACTCCTGCAACAGTCCTAATCTTGTTCTGTGCCATGTCCAGTGGCATTACTCATGCAACAGTCCTAATCTTGTTCTGTGTCATGTTCAGGGGCGTTACTCCTGCAACAGTCCTAATCTTGTTCTGAGCCATGTTCAGTGGCGTTACTCCTGCAAGTCCTAATGTTGTTCTGTGCCATGTCCAGTGGTGTTACTCCTGCAACAGTCCTAATGTTGTTCTGTGCCATGTCCAGTGGTGTTACTCCTGCAACAGTCCTAATGTTGTTCTGTGCCATGTCCAGTGGTGTTACTCCTGCAACAGTCCTAATCTTGTTCTGTGCCATGTCCAGTGGTGTTACTCCTGCAACAGTCCTAATGTTGTTCTGTGCCATGTCCAGTGGTGTTACTCCTGCAACAGTCCTAATGTTGTTCTGTGCCATGTCAGTGGTGTTACTCCTGCAACAGTCCTAATCTTGTTCTGTGCCATGTCCAGTGGTGTTACTCCTGCAACAGTCCTAATCTTGTTCTGTGCCATGTCCAGTGGTGTTACTCCTGCAACAGTCCTAATCTTGTTCTGTGCCATGTCCAGTGGTGTTACTCCTGCAACAGTCCTAATCTTGTTCTGTGCCATGTCCAGTGGTGTTACTCCTGCAACAGTCCTAATCTTGTTCTGTGCCATGTCCAGTGGTGTTACTCCTGCAACAGTCCTAATGTTGTTCTGTGCCATGTCCAGTGGTGTTACTCCTGCAACAGTCCTAATGTTGTTCTGTGCCATGTTCAGTGGTGTTACTCCTGCAAGTCCTAATCTAGTTCTGTGCCATGTCCAGTGGTGTTACTCCTGCAACAGTCCTAATCTTGTTCTGTGCCATGTCCAGTGGTGTTACTCCTGCAACAGTCCTAATCTTGTTCTGTACCATGTCCAGTGGTGTTACTCCTGCAACAGTCCTAATCTTGTTCTGTGCCATGTCCAGTGGTGTTACTCCTGCAACAGTCCTAATCTTGTTCTGTGCCATGTCCAGTGGTGTTACTCCTGCAACAGTACTAATCTTGTTCTGTGCCATGTCCAGTGGTGTTACTCCTGCAACAGTCCTAATGTTGTTCTGTGCCATGTCCAGTGGTGTTACTCCTGCAACAGTCCTAATGTTGTTCTGTGCCATGTCCAGTGGTGTTACTCCTGCAACAGTCCTAATGTTGTTCTCTGCCATGTCCAGTGGTGTTACTCCTGCAACAGTACTAATGTTGTTCTGTGCCATGTCCAGTGGTGTTACTCCTGCAACAGTCCTAATGTTGTTCTCTGCCATGTCCAGTGGTGTTACTCCTGCAACAGTCCTAATGTTGTTCTGTGCCATGTCCAGTGGTGTTACTCCTGCAACAGTCCTAATGTTGTTCTGTGCCATGTTCAGTGGTGTTACTCCTGCAACAGTCCTAATGTTGTTCTCTGCCATGTCCAGTGGTGTTACTCCTGCAACAGTCCTAATGTTGTTCTGTGCCATGTTCAGTGGTGTTACTCCTGCAACAGTCCTAATGTTGTTCTGTGCCATGTCTAGTGGTGTTACTCCTGCAACAGTCCTAATGTTGTTCTGTGCCATGTCCAGTGGTGTTACTCCTGCAACAGTACTAATGTTGTTCTGTGCCATGTTCAGTGGCGTTACTCCTGCAACAGTACTAATGTTGTTCTGTGCCATGTTCAGTGGCGTTACTCCTGCAACAGTCCTAATGTTGTTCTGTGCCATGTCCAGTGGTGTTACTCCTGCAACAGTCCTAATGGTGTTCTGTGTCATGTCCAGTGGTGTTACTCCTGCAACAGTCCTAATCTTGTTCTGTGCCATGTCCAGTGGCATTACTCATGCAACAGTCCTAATCTTGTTCTGTGTCATGTTCAGGGGCGTTACTCCTGCAACAGTCCTAATCTTGTTCTGAGCCATGTTCAGTGGCGTTACTCCTGCAAGTCCTAATGTTGTTCTGTGCCATGTCCAGTGGTGTTACTCCTGCAACAGTCCTAATGTTGTTCTGTGCCATGTCCAGTGGTGTTACTCCTGCAACAGTCCTAATGTTGTTCTGTGCCATGTCCAGTGGTGTTACTCCTGCAACAGTCCTAATCTTGTTCTGTGCCATGTCCAGTGGTGTTACTCCTGCAACAGTCCTAATGTTGTTCTGTGCCATGTCCAGTGGTGTTACTCCTGCAACAGTCCTAATGTTGTTCTGTGTCATGTTCAGTGGTGTTACTCCTGCAACAGTCCTAATCTAGTTCTGTGCCATGTCCAGTGGTGTTACTCCTGCAACAGTCCTAATCTTGTTCTGTGCCATGTCCAGTGGTGTTACTCCTGCAACAGTCCTAATCTTGTTCTGTGCCATGTCCAGTGGTGTTACTCCTGCAACAGTCCTAATGTTGTTCTGTGCCATGTCCAGTGGTGTTACTCCTGCAACAGTCCTAATCTTGTTCTGTGCCATGTCCAGTGGTGTTACTCCTGCAACAGTCCTAATGTTGTTCTGTGCCATGTCCAGTGGTGTTACTCCTGCAACAGTCCTAATGTTGTTCTGTGTCATGTTCAGTGGTGTTACTCCTGCAAGTCCTAATCTAGTTCTGTGCCATGTCCAGTGGTGTTACTCCTGCAACAGTCCTAATGTTGTTCTGTGCCATGTCCAGTGGTGTTACTCCTGCAACAGTCCTAATCTTGTTCTGTGCCATGTCCAGTGGTGTTACTCCTGCAACAGTCCTAATCTTGTTCTGTGCCATGTCCAGTGGTGTTACTCCTGCAACAGTCCTAATCTTGTTCTGTGCCATGTCCAGTGGTGTTACTCCTGCAACAGTACTAATCTTGTTCTGTGCCATGTCCAGTGGTGTTACTCCTGCAACAGTCCTAATGTTGTTCTGTGCCATGTCCAGTGGTGTTACTCCTGCAACAGTACTAATCTTGTTCTGTGCCATGTCCAGTGGTGTTACTCCTGCAACAGTACTAATGTTGTTCTGTGCCATGCACTTGGACTTCGCGCACAGTCATAAGTCAAGACTTCAGAGTGTGTGGAATGCCAGGAAAATAAATGCCAATGGATCCTTGCTACCAGAATGCCCAGTGGCTCGGACTCAGCCTAGCAGCAGCAGAGAAGAGGGCAAAGAAAAGAACTATACTCCAGTTCTACAATTCAGCTGCTGAGCGTGATAACACGGGCCTTCACCTAACATCCCCACATCAACAAAGACGCAACTTTCCACTCCTAAACATGCTCAGATTCGGTCTAAACGGAGGGGACAGTTCATCCGCGCTCCTCTCCCGCCTCTGCTGACTTCACTTAACGCTTTTTATAGATCTGCCTGGTTGATGGACCACAGCTGTGCAAACTCTCATGTCTGGCACGGGCTTTCTGGGGCTAACTCTCTGGCCCAGGGCTGTGTTTAATGGCCCAAAAAGAAGCTAATGGAGAAATGGCAAGAAAGAAACTGACTGGATCAAACATTAATCACAATGTTGAAGCAACTGTCGCATCTGGTTACTCGGCTATGTTCCCCTATTGATCATGCTTCGGAGTCTGAATACATGGATGGAAGGCTGAATTGATGATGTGCTCAAAATTTTAAAATAAAAATAGCATTAAAGAAGAAACTATATACAATACATATTATACTTACTATACCATTAGTGGTATTTTATGTAATATATTTAATGCATGTCAGTGAAATGTCATCATTAGTAATAATAATTATAATTATTATTGTTATGTATTTCAGGCTCAAGAGTCCACATTATAATTTATATGCATATAAAATACAAAACATGTTTTAAATTGTTACATATTTTTATGCATTGTATATATAAGTCATAGATTACAAATACAATAACAAATTACATAAATATATGCAAACATTACTTGCTTTAAAAGTAATTAAATTAATATCAATTACTATTAATACTTACAGGTCATGTATCAAATCTATCTCAAGTATGACAATTATCGTATTAACTATTTCATAATAAACCCATTTGCAAATGTAGAACTCACCAACAACAAATCACACAAAAATTACTCGCAACAACAGTTTTCTGACACCTGGAATTGTCTTTCACTGGCATCAAAGCAAACACCCCTCACCTCCACTGGCGCCCTAATAAATCAGCTTACCCCTTAATGCCCCACAGCTTGTGTCTTTATTTCAGAGCTCTGAGGATCAAATCGGGTTAAGTACAGGAACAATGGACGTTTCAGAGGTAAAACCTCCTGGCAAATTGCACACTTTAGTTTCCAGTCTGACATCATTACTACAAGCAGCAGGACTGGGGCTGTCATCAAAGTGTACACATTAGTGTCCAGACTGACCACTGGCTCATTCCTATACTGTCCACTTCTATGGCCAGGCATCTGGTGAGAGGTTCAAATTCAACTGGACAAAGGGCACAGTTGTCAACCCTGAACAATGGCCAGGGGTAATTACCATCTAATCACTGCTCAGACCACTCTATCAAATGAGCAGTCCTTATGCAATGGGGTGTCTTAAATTACCCTCACTGCTGAATTAGTTCAACAAAGGGTGGTCACTAGAAGGCTGATAACACCCCTGTGTTTACCTGTGTGGGTGTCTGCCCTCAGAAGGGGTGGACAGTAAATAAGATAAGGCAGAAGATGTATAATTTGCATATTTATCTCCAGCAAAGGAAGCAGGATAGGACTCCAGACAGTGGTGGTCATTTAAACTGACCAGTGAGCCAGCTTAAGGCAGCTTATAGATCAGTGCACTCTAGAGCAACAATTAGCCCTTAGAGCAGCTTATCTCAGTAATCTGTCCAGGATCTCTGGAGGTCTGTCTCCCTCTGTACTTACTGGTTGATCAAACGATCACATACTGAAAGGGCATAAATCAATGTAGATAGTTTAATGTATCGTTATCTTGTCAGTAAAAAAAAACATTTCTAATTAATGCACATTTATGTTGTACCTAATTATATATTCTTTTGAGTTTTGTTTAAATTTAATACATATTTGAAGATACATCTCAGTGGACTATCTACCCGACACAAGATTATGACTATTATTATTTTGTAGTCATTTTGTCCAATAACATTACTAATAAACACATTACTAATATAAAATAGTCACACATATATCTGTCTGTCTCAACTGTGTTTACAATTATTATAAGTCTATAATGATTGACGACATAGAAATATTTTTTTCAAAAATTACACACAAAACTTAGAAAGTACTAATGCTCAGCTAATCCAAGTGGAAATCTCAAGATATGTTAGTTTCAAGCGATCTTTATTTTTCAATTTTTTGTTTTGTTTCAGAATCAATTAGCCGAAATGAACTGCATCTACGGCATGCTGTGTTACTTGTTGGGTGAAAACTGTACTGTCATTTAGAAGTTGTTGAACTGTATACTTATGGAGATCCTTCTGCTAATATACCCCTCCCTGTATGACATCTCAAGCAAGCTGCAGACACCCAACTGTCTGCCTTGATGCAGACTAAATGCTTGATGCAGACAAGGGTCATGCCTATCATCTCCCGAACGTAAGCAGACCCAAAAAGGCCTGAACCCAGTATTCGGGAATTTGACATACTCAATTACGTGTGACATCTGCATGTGACCAGTTGACAGTGCCAGGGCAGTAACATTAGCAGGCCATGTGGCATTAGGTGATGCTGGTGATTTATGTTGCCTGACTGATGGCTCAGCTCAAGTGACGTCTGGATGAAGTGTCATTCGTGGATGCTTCCAAAACAAAACTGTCCAAACCCTGTTTCCTTCCCAGGAAATGTCACATGACAGTCCAGCTTTCCTTGCTCATGTTTTGCCTATTCTTTTTTTAGGTAGACAATGAAATAATAAATCAAAATCATCAGAGCGCCTGGAAGAATGCAGCACACTTGGATAAGGAAACATTTGTGGCGTTTGAAAATGTTAAACTTCCTAACATTACACCAGTTCCTCCTGTCACATCTGTGTTATGTAACATGTCACATCACAACTAAACACTGGCCCAAGTTAACACAACCTTCCTGCATTTCTCAGTATAAAGTGATTTCATCAGTCGCGCCCTCAGTCAGAGGTCAGAGGTAACAATGGACGGATGGCTGAAAGGACATTAATTTCTGTGGACATCACTCTATTAAAACATCACTCTATTAAAATTTAAATAAACTCCCAAGTGTAAAATGGGGCCGGGTCAGAAGTGTTTCGTGTAAGGGGGTGGACAAGAAAGCACACACCCCAGGCCTTCCGTTAAGAGGGTTATAAAACAGGGGCAAAGCAAAGACATTAATTCACTATTTGAGTGGGTTTCCTGTCCTGTAGTGTGTCCCATGTCTGTGTCCAGTCTGTGGTCATCTTGCAGGAGGACCAGGTGAAGCGTCCTGGTCAAAAAGCAGCAAGTGATGGATGGTTCTACGCACTCACAAAAGGGATTCTCTACTAACGAACTGCTCGCACTGACGTTTTGATTCACATTCCCGATTCCTGGAACACTGCACCCCTGGCACATCTTCAATATTTTATTGATCTACTCTGAAGTGACATTTTTATCAATACATGCAATTTGTACATGAAAATTCTGCCAATTTTGAGTCAGACAACATTAACCTGACTGGGAGACCAACTAAATATGGCTTTGTACAAGTCCCCACAAAATCAAATCAAATATTGTCGTACACAGCACGACACCAGTCGATAAATTCCTCATATAGTCCAGTGGACCAATGTTCTCCACAAATAACATTCTCCACAGAGCCATGAGAGCACCATTTATCAAGCGGTCCAGCAGAACAATTTTCGCATGAATTTCCAGCCAACATAAATAAAAACATGTCATGTAAACAAAACCGCTGTTCTTCAGGCAAATTTGTTCTTCAGTGATATCCAAGAGAATAGTATCTGTAACACATATCCAACAAAACCGTGGGTCATTATGAGGGAACGACTTCCGAAACTGTTCTTACGTAAATTTCAAGAAAAGTTGGTCATAAAACAGCTCCAACAAAACATTGATGTCTAATGTCCACACCTGAATCACCTGCATCCTGGCCCTAGGGCGGTGTGCACTTGGCCTGTATGGCCAAATGGCAATATTTGTTTAGGGAAGTCAATTTACAGGTCAACTGCTTGTCTCATTAGGCCAGACTGACCAGTTCATCTGACCATTTGCCACAAAGAACCACTCAGTTGGAGCTGATTAGAAGCCCAGTAGTTTGCCCGCCCCTTTCATTTGCCAGCAATCACTTGGCTCAGCCAGGAAATGATCCCAGGAAATGATGGAACACAATATGTATCATGAGGCTGTCTTGCGATTCTCATTACAACAAACGAGCTAGCCACAGACATAGGACTTCAGAGTCACAAGTGGCTAATGCAGGACACTTGTTTTTACCACTGGAACTAATCATAATTCAGACAACTCCACCATGTGTCAAATCTTACACTCTGGTCTCAAGAATAGTTCATATATCACACTGAACTTACTGTACTGTACAATCTGGCGAACAGTACATCTTACAGCATATTTATTCTGGTATTAAGAATAAAACATTCTGACATGAAAAGTCAGCAGAACTATCACTAACTTAATCTTATATAACTTCATCTTTCATGTTATAACAATGTTTTCTTGAAGAGCACAAACGATGCAGTGTTCAATTATCTCCATTCATGGCCAGGCAGTGAACTAAGGCAACAATCTGGCAACATGTTTATAATTTCCTCTAACATGTGTGGGAATCCATGTGAAGACCTTGTATCACTTTCCACCTCATCAAGATGCCACAGCAAACCTCCCTTCCACTGCTGCCTTGTCACACATAGCCCCATGAAATCAGCCAGCTTCTCCCGGCCACATCCTCCCTCCCTCCCTTCCGGCCCTTTCCACATCACTCTAACAGCCTAAACCTTGTTCCCACTGATCAGATCACTATTCCCAAACACGTGACTGACTCAATGCATAATTTACACACTCATCCACTGGGGTTGCATTTCTTTTAAATGTCCATTGTAATTCCTCCGCAAAGCAAGTGTGCTTAAAACAATTACGTCACGTTGAATTCAGTGTTAATTGTATGCTGACACGTTCGCGGTGCCAAGTCGCCAGAAACGTTCACTTTGCTTCCTGTTTTCGAAGGACAGCCAGGATCTTACCGTATTAATACAGAACATTGGCTGAAGGGACAACAACCTTCCTTTTGAAAGTAGGACCTTCACGCAGGATAAAATGTTTACCAATTGTTGTACCCATATATATATGCACACAGTTCTAACATATAAACATACAGGAACCAAATGTACAGCTGTATGCATAAATATCTACATTTGTACAATAACATAAGCACACACAAGTGAGACGCACATTTATAAGCATTACTGAACACACACGTAAGTAACACAGAGAAACAGTAATATGTTTAATCCTAAAATGTCTACGGGTGTGTCCGAAACTTAGCCCATCTGAAAGAGAGGTGTACTGGTCTGTAGACGTACGTGCCACCTCACTTCTACTCATGTTGACCTTCTTTGCTTCTTTCTACATCCCCGCCACAAATAAGATCAGGAAAAGTACATTTCACCAGTTTCGCTCACCGACTCTCTGGTCTTTGTCACAATGGCCACTGCCAATACCCAGAGGAGTTGTTGGAACTGGTACCACAGTAAGGCAATTACTCACCACCCAGCTAGTAAGCCACAACGAGCGAGTAGGCTTTAAAATCAATTTACAAACTAATTTGTGACTATACAGTGTCTTACATAACAGGAAACTGTCCAGTTTTTCCCCGACAGGTCAATGGCAGTGCTTTTTTCAAACTTCTTTGGTCTACGTCAGCGCTCCAGACATATTTGCCATGTCAGTGTCAATTCTATTTTCACCCACTCTAGACACTGGGAGGAATAAAATCAATATTAAATGTAGGAAGGAAATGGGTCTGTCACCAACATCAAGTGTTGGAATGAACTGGGTCTGTCAACCATTGACATCAAGTGTTGGAAAGAACTGTGTCTGTTGACCATCAACATCAAATGTTGGAAGGACTTGGCTACGTTGACCATCGACAATTCAACATCAAGTGTTAGAAGGAACTGGGTCCGTTGGCTATTAATATCAAGTGTTGGAAGGAACTGGGTCCGTTGATTAATATCAAGTGTTGGAAGGAACTGGGTGTGTTGACCATCAACATCAAGTGTTGGAAGGAACTGGGTGTGTTGACCATCAACATCAAGTGTTGGAAGGAACTGGGTGTGTTGACCATCAACATCAAGTGTTGGAAGGAACTGGGTGTGTTGACCATCAACATCAAGTGTTGGGTGGTGACAGTAGCCAGAAGAGAAATGTAACTTATGATGACAAATGAGCCGCTGACTCCTCAGTGACACTGAGCAACCCCACAGGCACCTCACAATTGAGCAATTTACCCCCTCTGAACTGCTATGATGCAACTGAGGTCTCTGTTTCTGGGCTGAATTAAGAACTTCCCAGGGAAATGATGTAAACCTCATTATCCGAGGGCTATCCTGTCAAGATTAATCCATTAAGAAAACTGTTAACACAAGCCAGGAACCCGCCACATGGCCTGGCCCTGTTCACCAGTCAGCCTCAACCTCCCCCTTCAAATATGTCGCTGTAACCCAACCCAGGGCAGGGAAAGGCTGGGCTCCTGGTTTGGGCAGAGGGCTAACAGGGAACCCAGCTGACTAATGCAGGCATTAATTGGTTGTGAGAGAGGGAAAACCAGCCCAGAAACTTCCCTTCCTTCCCAGCCTCCCACAGAACAGTTTTCCCAAGTGGAAGGGCACAGGGGAAGCCATGAAGCAAGGGAGATGTAATTAGGGAAATGCACATTCCAGGAGTATTTCCTTTGTGTGTTGTGTTGTGTTGTGTTGTGTTGTGTTGTGTTGTGCGTCTGTAGCTGGGTGTTTCAATCTCCACCCAGTGGCTGATTGATGACACTCCCTGTTTATTAACAAATACATGGCTTGTAAAACCAGTAAAGGTACGCTAGATTCTCACACATCGCAGTATCCAGTCCTCCTCCCTGGCAGACACGTTCAATCAGACACCATCTTGACTTCTCTGGGAAGTTTTCAGCCAAACTGCAGTTACTACACAAACTATTCATACACAAATATCAACAACTCTCTCTAGCCTCACATACAGCAGAGTGAACCAGTGCAATACAGAGGAAACAAACTGGTCAAGATTCAAAACTGCAACTAGCGGATTCAAACCTGAATCTACCAATCTACCAATCTACCAATCAATCTACCAATCAATCTACCAATCAATCTACCAATCAATCTACCAATCAATCTACCAATCAACCTACCAGCCAGCCAGCCAGCCAGCCAGCCAGCCAGCCAGCCAGCCAGCCAGCCAGCCAGCCAGCCAGCCAGCCAGCCAGCCAGCCAGCCAGCCAGCCAGCCAGCCAGCCAGCCAGCCAGCCAGCCAGCCAGCCAGCCAGCCAGCCAGCCAGCCAGCCAGCCAGCCAGCCAGCCAGCCAGCCAGCCAATCAATCAATCAATCAATCAACTACAATCTACCAATCTACCATCTACATCTACCAATCAATCAATCAATCAATCAATCAACCAACCAATCAACCAACCAACCAACCAACCAATCAACCAATCAATCAATCAATCAATCAATCAATCAATCAATCAATCAATCTACCAATCAATCAATCAATCAATCAATCAATCACTCAATCAATCAATCAATCAATCAATCAATCAATCAATCAATCAATCAATCAATCAACCAATCAACCAATCAACCAATCAACCAATCAACCAATCAACCAATCAACCAATCAACCAACCAACCAACCAACCAATCAACAATCTAACAATCAACCAACCAACCAACCAATCAACCAATCAACCAATCAACCAACCAACCAACCAACCAACCAACCAACCAACCAACCAACCAACCAACCAACCAACCAATCAATCTAACAACTACATCATAGCACATTACTCCTGGTCCTATCCATTTTAGAATCATTTCTGTCATTTTATATGTTCAACCCAAGGCTTAATGATCTGTGTGTATTTTATAAAAACTGAAAAACATGTGCCATTTCCAAACAGTCTGTGTAGATCTTCAAGTATGTTTTACCTATCTGTATTAGCTTTAATCTATCTAAACACTGTTGTGTTGTCCATACTCCACAACTACACACACTTGGGTCTGTTAGCATGGCAAACTGGCCAGAGGTCGTCCCTGGTGCCCAGTACACCATGTCTAGTGGACAACCCTTGCGGGAGACAGCCAACCAACCATATCAATCCACAAAGGGTGCCCTGATCAACCACACATGACCTTTAATAGAATCAAAGCAATCAGAGGTGTCATGTCAGGGGACCACTGGATCGAGGGCAGTGGACCATGGACATGGAAGAATCTACAGATTTAAGGAAAATATGAGTGATGACTACGTTTGTTTAATGATGCAGCCAGCGTTAAGATGTGCACTGTATCTATCAGAAACTCTAAACCTTGTAGTTGGCATTGTTCAAAACAGGGGGGGGGGATAAAACTGCACTATGTACCAGAGAAACACAACTTAGGCACCCTTGCAGAAATCCCAGAATTTACAATCTAAATGAACTTCAATTAACAATTAACTGCAATAACATGTCAATTACTGGCATCTGTGTAAAGTACCAGGAAGGACTTGTGACATCATGGAGATGGATCACCATGTTTTGTGAAATGTGCGATGATGACATAACCACATCAGCCTTGAGTCGAACACCCAGAGGAAATCTACAGTTAAGAACAACAAGGAAAACACCACACAGTAAAAACCATCATGAGAAAAACACCTCAGCTATGGCCAGGTTTCAAATCGAGCTGCTGGCCAACAGATTTGGAGACTCTAGTTTCTGCTTTATGTACAACAGTGCAAGTACTTGGTAGACGAGGACTACCCATGTAAGTTTGTACATACTACATAGCATTGAACAAAATGAAACAAAAACAAAACAAACTTACTATAGACAATCTTCTGGGCCAACAAAAAGCAGTGTACAGCTGTATATAATTTGGTAACAAATAAACTACAACCCTGCGATGGCACATATTTAACCACCTACCTACTGGTACAACCAAATATACAGCTGCACATCATATTCTGACAACTCCAGCTCTGGAATGTTCTATGGTAGAAAATGAAATGGGAACCAGGAGGAAGTACCACTCTTTAAACCCCAACAGACACAAACTCTACGATTTCTAAGTCCAAGTGATCAGACACATCCCTGGAACAACAAACCGGCGCCCAGATGGGAATGGAAGCAGGGATGCCACGCTCCCTTGCAGCCATGTGGGATGAAGAAGGGAGTAATGGCTTCCCACTGGGTTAAACCAACATGTTTGGCCAAGCAATGACACAGTCATGAAGCAGTGTGGCCGTAAAACAGGGATAAATCACACCCCACTGGGCAGCAGGAACAGCCCCAGGGTGAAACAACCCACCCTGACACCCAGTGATCCTGTCTACCACTTATTAAGTAACCATGGTAGGTCTTGTGCTTAGAAAAATGGACGTTCAGAAAAGGTATCCTTTGATGGTCGGACATGTTAGTAAATTTTACTTGTTGGTGGTTGAATGATAACATGCAATTACAGGCAAACCATGTTTTGTGTAATGGAGCCACCTCTCAATTAAGGTCACCCTAGGAAAGTCCACGCTACTTCCATAACAGTAAAGTACACAAGATTTGTGAAGATGCAAATGCAGCCACCCCGCTGGTCTAGTCTGGTCACTCTGTCCAGTCTCGAGGTTGACCGTAAGCCAGGTTCTAGTGTATGTGTCCATCACATTCTTACATAAATGACAGGGAAATAGGGGGAATCATCAGCTCAATCCTTATTTGAGAGCTCTCTCTTATATCTTTTAAAATAAAATATTTCAATTATACACAGTTTTAAAAGCACAGTTCTTTGGTTGTGGTACCACTTGATTTGTTACATTTATAAACCTACTTTGTCATGCAGGAATTTAAATACAAGAGGACTGTTCCAACGTATCTTCTGTGCAATATTCAGAAACAAACTGGTGGTAAAAATGACTGACTCTGATACTGCTACGTAGGCAGGAATGACACAAGTCTCAAGGTCATGCCCAGTCTCCCAGGCCTCTGATAAACGAGTCATCCAGGCAAGTCTTAATGGTCTACACTTAAGCACACTGCAATTTTTCACAAATAAATGGCTGCACATTCGATATTAGCAGCAATTAAACACGGACATTCCATAAAATTGTGGAGGAGCGAAATTTTCCTTCACTAACCTACTTTTGCACAGCTCCAAGGACAGCACAAATTGGAATTTATACATTTAGCGATTCATTCCACACCTCTGTGGATTACATTGAGGCGAGATACAGAGCGAAATCTACATTATCTGTGCTGCCTCTGGTGGCTGGGGTATCAAGGGAGACATCTGATGCAGTGGAGGTAGTTTGTAGTTTATGGCAGCTGGTTCAGCTGAAACTGTCTGTAGAACTCTGTACATATTCCTGCATATCCACTAACTCTAGTACCCTGTAGTAGTGGTGGCTGTGGTAGTAGGTGTGTGTGTGTGTGTGTGTGTGTGTGTGTGTGTGTGTGTGTGTGTGTGTGTGTGTGTGTGTGTGTGTGTGTGGTGTGCTGAGTGTGTGAGTGGTGCGTGGGGTGTGTGAGTGTGTGTGGTAGTGTGAGTGTGAGTGTGAGTGTGATGTGAGTGTGTGTGTATTATGCATCCATGTTTGCATGTGTGAATGAGTAAGTGTATGAATGTTATAAGCGTACGTGTGCATTACACAAGCAAAACAGTAAACAACGCATTTAGTTTTATTCTAACTACTAAAGTTATGTACTTTTGTAACTTATGACTCATGATATAAAATAAACTTACAAGTCCAAGTACTGCTGTTTCTTAAATACAAGTCTTAACCCTGGCACACATTATAACAAACACAACAGACACACTGTATAACAAGGTCAGTTGAAAGGTCGCTGGGTGCAGGATGTCACCTACTAGGAACATATGTCATCAACATGTACACAGCAGACACACTCAACAAGTCCTGCTATTTTATTCACCTGCAATCAAACACACCCAGCAGGGTGGGGGCACATCTCCCCACTGCAGGGGTGGGTTTCAACACCCAAGAGGGCAAGCTGGGTGTAAATGTTAGTGCAAAGATACTAACAACTTCACACCCCCATCTCAGTTGGGGATGGGGTATCAGGTATCCAGTAACCCAGCATACATAGAGTGATGGTCACACAGGTTAAATATAAACCTTTGCGTGAGGGATGAGTTTCTCTTAGAATTAAATTTATTTTTATTTTTATTAGTAAACAGCTTCAACTTAGACCAAACGATGAAGATATTTCCACCTAAATATTACAGGTAGAAACTGTCTACTTTATGCAGAGACAAGAGTGGATTAGTTTATTTTGATAAAAATGTGCAATTTCAAGCATGAAATGAATTAGAATTATCCCATGGTAGTCACTGTCACAATTAATGCAGCAACTGCACTTCAGTGTAATCACACATGCACATATTATGTGTACATGAAAGAACACACAACATTATGCAACAGACACAGGCACAGGACATATCCACACTGGCATGAACACAGCAACCCATTCATAAGTACACTCTATACACATGCAAAGTGTACACCAATATTCACCATGATTCCCGCCATCAAACCTACACACCATTACGTGCAAGCACACACACACACACACACAGTGACACACACCATGCGCGCACGCAAGCATGCACGGGCACACGCACGCACACACAGTGACACACCACACACACAGAACTGTACCTATGTACATGTGTGCACCACACAAAACACCACCTACACAATACACATACATGCACACATAAACACTCACACTTACATACATCTCATACACACGCACACAACACACACATCATACGCTTGCATGTTACACATCCATGCACTGTGTCTGCACACACTGATCCACAATGACACAACACGCTCATGAGCTATCATCTTCTGTCAGCCATAAACCACACTGTGATGATATATATAAAGACCCAAGTTAGGTGTGAAAGAGATTAACCCTTGCCACACCTCCGCCTCTCACCTCTGGCGGCCTACAGTGGCAATGTTTACTTTGGCGTCTAGTTATCAATTCCCATCTTTCAGCAAACAAACGTAATGATACTTCACCTAGGGGCTGGCTTAATTCTCTCGCCACTCTACCTGGAAACTTATCCTTCTGAGCCATGAGTAATTCATAAACATATCTGGGTATTGATTTTCATAGTGTTTACGTTGGTAAATAAACTTTCATTCATTCATTCATGATGATTCTTAAGGAGAACTTATGAGCACCGAAGCTGGGCAAGATGATGTAGTGCCCCATGCCCCTAGTCCAGAGGCCTCCCTGGATTTACAGGGGAGGCAGGAGAGGGGAGAAACCCAACTTGGGACAAACTGTTGGGTCCTTAATAGGGAAACAGTCCATTGGCCTTGGTGTTGAAGTAATTCTATAATAATTTACAGTGTCAGCACTCAGCAAGCAATACCTTTTTGGTTAGGATATTTACTGCTACGAGACTTATGATTGGCATACAACTTTGCCATTGCCAACTACTCCAGCTTTAGCAAGTTTATATACGTGTGGAGTTCAAACCATGGTTTGAAATGGAGCATGGTATAAATGCAACAAGTTTTAGTGGTGTGCTATTTGATAAATTGTTGTGCATGGTCTAAAAATGTCCGAAATGACACAATGACTAACACACATGTGCTGGTCATTATCACAGACCTGTTTGTGATTGTCATGACAAGAGCCTATTTGCATTCCGAATAAAGGTATTTACCTCGTGATCTTGCTACTTATTTTCAATAATAAATCATGACAGTTATTTTAGCTGAATAAACTTCACCATTTCTGCTGCATAGGACCGACACTTTTGGTGTCTGACTAGTAGTGGAATAATCCAGGAATCACTAAGTCATCTATAGGGGAAGTAAAAAGCAAATAAATTGGAACTGTCATGACAGCAAAATCTGTATGCATGTCTCTAATAGACATAAACTGTGGAAGTGATACTGATTGCCAAGTTAACAGGTTAGCTTACAGAATGCTGATATAAGCCAGGACATCCGTCAGATATGGAAACCGACCCGCAAAAGAGCTGTATCTGTGACTGTAACTGACGCAGGTGAATGCAGCCTGTGACAGTCGACTGGCATTGACTGTTTGTCTCAAAAACACATTTATTTCCTGTTGGCATTTGCCCAGAAACATCAGACGCAGTGTCACGCATTGGGTTTCCGCATGCCAACATATGGAACCTGATACTCTCGGCTCTGTAACATGATGCTGGTTTTTATAAGCCTCTCTGTTAGCCTGGTGCAAGGCGTGTTGTTGGAAGTCTGTAGTCTGAAGCATCAAGTCTTATGACAGAGTTTGTGGTTGAAAGACAGATGTCTGTGAGGTTTGTGGTTGAGTCTGATGTCTGGAGCACTACTGCAAGGTTTGTGGCTGAAAGTTCTTGTGTCTGGAGCACTGCAGCAAGGTTTGTGGCTGAAAGTTCTTGTGTCTGGCTGGAGCACTAGTTTACTGCAAGGTTTGTGGCTGAAAGTTCTTGTGTCTGGAGCACTACTGCAAGGTTTGTGGTTGAAAGTTCTTGTGTCTGGCTGGAGCACTAGTTTACTGCAAGGTTTGTGGCTGAAAGTTCTTGTGTCTGGCTACACTACTGCAAGGTTTGTGGTTGAAAGTTCTTGTGTCTGGCTGGAGCACTAGTTTACTGCAAGGTTTGTGGCTGAAAGTTCTTGTGTCTGGAGCACTACTGCAAGGTTTGTGGTTGAAAGTTCTTGTGTCTGGAGCACTACTGCAAGGTTTGTGGCTGAAAGTTCTTGTGTCTGGAGCACTACTGCAAGGTTTGTGGTTGAAAGTTCTTGTGTCTGGCTGGAGCACTAGTTTACTGCAAGGTTTGTGGCTGAAAGTTCTTGTGTCTGGAGCACTACTGCAAGGTTTGTGGTTGAAAGTTCTTGTGTCTGGCTGGAGCACTAGTTTACTGCAAGGTTTGTGGCTGAAAGTTCTTGTGTCTGGCTGGAGCACTACTGCAAGGTTTGTGGCTGAAAGTTCTTGTGTCTGGAGCACTGCTGCAAGGTTTGTGGCTGAAAGTTCTTGTGTCTGGAGCACTACTGCAAGGTTTGTGGCTGAAAGTTCTTGTGTCTGGCTGGAGCACTACTGCAAGGTTTGTGGCTGAAAGTTCTTGTGTCTGGAGCACTGCTGCAAGGTTTGTGGCTGAAAGTTCTTGTGTCTGGAGCACTGCTTCAAGGTTTGTGGCTGAAAGTTTTTGGGTCTGGAGCACTGCTTCAAGGTTTGTGGCTGAAAGTTCTTGTGTCTGGAGCACTGCTTCAAGGTTTGTGGCTGATAGTTTTTGGGTCTGGAGCACTGCTTCAAGGTTTGTGGCTGAAAGTTCTTGTGTCTGGAGCACTGCTTCAAGGTTTGTGATTGAAACTTATTTTGTTGGAATTGTGTGAACTGTGGAATTGTTTGGAGTGTGGTGTGCTGTGGTGCGGTGCCATGCTGTGGGTTCGGTTCGGTGCGGTGCGGTGTGTGTGGTGCGGTGCGGTGCGGTGCGGTGCGGTTCGTGTAAGCATGCATGTGTGCATAAGTGTAATCATGCATTTGAATACACGTGCATGTCATGTATAATATAAAAATTATGCTATAAAAATAATTCTGTATTATTACATTCGCAATTTATTTCTTCAAGTTTAGTGAAAATCTACAGACGATAGCAAGAAAAGAAACACTACATTACATGAAGATTTTATCAGTGATACATTTTCATTAGTTTACTGTAATATGAGTAACTATGTAATACTGTAATCTATAACAATGCAATTTGTAATGACAATGATACTGATAAAAGATATGCCACATTATTTTCATCAAACATGAGAGAATATTATTTGTTTTCTGTGCAAAAATTAAATCTTGGAAAGCTAGCAGATTAAAGTGGTTTAAATCTTGGCCGTTTTCTGCACTGCCAGCCTTGGTCAGACAGACCAGATGGGCGGCCATATTGAATATTGCATGTCTCGCTAACAACTGACAGCTTTTTTTTATAAACTTTCACACATCAATAATTTACGTCTGTGTGGTAATCTCATATCCCAACTTTCCCAATCATTGAAACCGTGTCTCATACAACATATCATGCCAGAAAACACCCGTGTTTTAGTACTAACACAACTGTTATTGTAACACAACATATAAACTAAATTAGGACAGTTTTGGTAATCCTGATGTCAATTTTCATGTCATTGGAAATCCATATTATTTCTTGAGTTAAAAAATTGTATTGGATATTAATATATAAAGAGCCAGTTAATTGGATGCAGATTACTGGAGATAAAATTGATTAAATTGTGTTCTAGACTTCTGGTATACAACAACGTTGAAGTAAAAAAACGGACGTTGACTAAACAACTCAAAACGTTAACACACATTCCCAGAAATGCCCTGGAAACATTTGTAATTTGTAGCTTCACGAGTCCGCACGACATAAAAGACAAAATAATTTCCCTTCATCAATGGGCATGACACTGACAACACGTGTCAAACAAAAAAACGGGCACGCATAAAACGCAGAATTGTTGTTGCCAACTGAAGTGGGAAAGCCTGCAGCTGTTCCCGGAGGTTAATTTACCTGACCATACTGCATAATGAATGATCCCTTCTGCTTGGCTTAGACCGTAAATCTTTCGCCTGACCTGGAGAGAGAGGGGTAGGGGAAGAGGCTGGGGGGCGGGTAGCACCACTGGCAGGAAGAACTATCTGCCATCTTGCCACCACTGCCCTGGGCAAAGGCAGACTGGATTTGTATTAAAGCCAATTTCTCCTGTATTCATTCACTGTGATTACAAGCAGGTATATCTGTTTTTGACTGTCGGCCAGCGAGACAAATTGGGATCACATTTCGAGACAGAGACAACGTTTCCAGCCGGTTGGATGAGACGAAACGGAAGCTGATAAGTTGTCTGGCCGGAGATTCACAAAAGACTATCGCATTACAGTTTATTGTATCCAGTTTGTAGTTGTTAAATTAAAAACAGTAAATTATATTCTTCTCTCGTATTTAGTTGTATTACAAAATAATTCTTCCATCCACAGTTGGTCGACATTTTGATATCTTAAAAATAAAGCAGAGGATGTAGAGGTACAGCTGCCGACCACAAATAGCGTTAGAAGTCTGGTGACCCACACAGGACATGGCAGGACATGGCAGGACATGGCAGGACATGGCAGGACATGTTACCAATTACACGCAGTTGTCTACCCTACCAAACACTGGAATCATCATGATTTAATCCACATTAGTGTTTTGCTTTTTTTAACTGCATTTAACGCAGCAAAACCGAGTCTAGATCCATTAAGAAATAAATATTATATTTAGCTAATGAAAACAGATCTACTTTTCACAATTTTGCTGGCTAATAATATGGCTAAAAAACAGTCAATTCCTTAAACAAATGGCTAAAAAGTTCACATTTGAAGATAGTCTAGCCTAAGTGGCTAGGTGCACATGAAGCACCCTTATCTACCCTCGTTTAGGGCTACATGTTTACCTAATGGATCTTGTAGCTGAGTAAGCTACTAACCCTGTTGACTCCTTCAGTCGGGCCAGCAATAACACAGGGGTATAAATCAACCCTGATTTAACATGTGACATTGGATGGCGACAAATCCCACAAATCTCCTCCCTAGTCCCCCCCACCTCCCCCTTTGACAGCAGCAGCTTCCCTGAAACTACCAGCTCCTAGCCAAAGGAAAATCGTGGGCATTGCAACCCCATAGCATGGTGGGTTTTTACAGGGTGCATTTTCAGCTTGGGGTTGAACAATTCTAGTAGGGGATTTTTTTAATCGAGGGAGGGGTAATGTTGGGGATTTTTTTGCAGTTGAGGGGGTAGTTTTGAATACCAGAACTACCCCAAGCAAAACTCTTGCTTCAGCAGGGGTGGGGGTAACACAAATGCCCATCACACCCACCCACGCTTATAGCCCTACATTTGCTGTGGTGTATGTTAGGGTGGGAGCAAAATATGAGTGATGAAAATATTTACCCCCAGTGTTTAGCACTTCTGTCTACTCCAAACTGTTGGCCCTGCCTTGTTACCCCCACTTTTCACCCTGACTACCCCTGTCCACGCCCTGATAACCTTTGACCACTCCTTTCACATCTGAACCCTTCCAAATGGAACAGATAAGGTCACAAGTGTGTCAGTCCTGTGTGTCTTGTAGCAATCTTTAACACTTACACTACACATTAACCAGACCCTGGCCTGTCATTTGCACCATATTGCTAGTAAAAAATGGAAATAAATTATTAATCTGCAACTGAAAATTACAAGTCCAGAGCTTAGTTTACACATGCATGTGTAGAAGTTCGAATAACTACGAATGGATGGATGGCCAGTGATACAGATCAACTGCAGTTCTGCTCAATGCAACTGAACAATCACAATTTGGGACAAACTAAACACGCAGTCTCTTGGGAGATTTAATATACACTGTATATATTCTGGTAGTTTGTAAATTACATTTGACAGGAACAAGACACTGATACCCCTGGTAGCAGTCATGGAGTCTCGCCAATCCTTCTTCAGCTTTTTTCTGCTGAAGACCATTTAGAGGTCAGTTTCATGAAGCATCCATACAGAAGAACTTGCCTATGTAAAGACGTTTTACTTTTTTTGTGCCAAAACGTTCACCAAATTGGAAGAAGAATTTATGACCGTCTTCATTTTTAAGTTATTATATACCATTGTTCACGATACTTTTTATGTAATTTTTTAACTGTTTCTTATAAATGTCCATATAGAAAAAAACATATGAACACTTCCCAAGTTTGCCCGATTATTTAGAAACAATACCCAATACTTCTCTTAAAAGTAAATAGGCCTACCATGTCCAATGCAGGTTGTATTGGTTCATGTGCAAATCCCAATTACACATTTGGATGCTTGCTTTTTGTGCACGTGTTTCTGCAACTTCTTTTTTGGGTTAAATGCTTTCAAAATTACGTCAGCAAGCACATATTCTAAAGCAGTGCTTCTGTTGCTTCCAAACTTTTTCATGCAATAAACTTAGCAAGAGTCTGTTATACAAGTCTTGTAATTCTGACTGACACTCTGCTCTATCAGGGGCCACCCAAGTTAAACAGAAAAAGTGACAAAAACCCCTTCTCCCTGGATCTTCAACTACCCCTTAGCATACCCCAGTACACTGTAGTCGGAAAAACAGAATTCCCTGATATTTTAAATCATTTCATTAAATGGCACAGGGTTGAAATAACACCATTTGTGAAAAGCATTTGTGGTGAAAAAGTGACAGGTAAATTGCATTATAGGCAAAAAAGGGGTGACACCGAGACACTGGCCCACTCACTGCATAGACAACAATCCCAGCATTCTTGGATTATGGGAGACGGATACGTGGAATTTTGGGAATCAAGAGTGTCTAGGAAACGAATCTATCTTGATAAATGTACACGTTTTTATCCACAAAGAGACATCTTCAAAAGGACCGCAACAACGTGAGTTTCAACATCTTACATCTTGGAGAAGCTCAACAAAAAGTATCATATTCCTAGACCCTTTCACAAAATGTAGAGTTTTACTCTACTTTGTAAAAATCACTCGGCCTGGCCTTTCATTTGCATTTAAGCAAAATAAATACAGCAAACTACTGTGATGTTGTCACTATTAATAGAAGCCTATCAAAGAAATTACCACAGCTATGATGTTACGACAAGGACAGTATGGGGTGTTGCGTATAATATTAAATTATGTAAATCTTTAATTTGTTCATTTGATCAGTTTAACTTTTATTTTAACTACATACATAATAAAATAGCTTTGTCAGTTAGCAACAACAACATTATTATTGGAATAAATGAAATTCACAATTACAAATGTTTAATTTAATTTAAATATAACATGTACAAACTACATTTATAAATACACCTATATGGTATACACCTCTCCTGACCTAGTTTGTTATTGATTGCCTACGACTACAAGACAAGGTAAACACCTCCTGACAGGCGAGGTGTCTGTCCAAGAGGCAAACTACTCTGTGGCCATCTCTCATCTCAGAGGCTGCAGAAGCCTTTGAGGCCACACACAGAGATGGCTGCGGAGTCTGGCAAACTCATCCCAAGTGTCACCAGCTCGTTCACTGAATTCATCGGAGTGATGGTGTGAATCTAGGAAATGTCAAAGTTGACTAACATGGAATTCCACATCAAAATTAAATGATAAATACCTTATATATATATATATATATATATATATATATATATATATATATATATATAATTATACATAATCAATGTAGAAAAAAGGGAATCACCACAATTATGTGAATTTCTTTGTATTTGAAGAAAGATCTATGCATGTATCCATTCTAGTAAAAATGTTGTACAAATAATCTAAACCCACAACTTTAAATAGGAAACACACAGGAAATATTTAGAAATAACAATGTTCCTGTTCCTGTCTTTCACTTTCAGCCATGTTTAAAGTTGGAAACACTGATCTAGTGGAATGTGTCATCAACAAAATAATGTATCTTTTGTTTAATGCTGAGTGCATGTATTACTGGAGCTAAGCTGTCTGTAAGTGTCAGCTGACACCATCCAACCCTTGATATATAATATTTACACTGGCTCAGCTTCTGATCTGTTGTTTATGCTGGGTACTTCCCTAGGGCAAAAGTTCATGCACAGATCTTCTTGAAAATAGTTGCAGTGTCTTTCACTTAAAAGGGAAGGAGGTAGGGAGGGAGGGAGGAAGAGAGGGACGAAGGAATGGAGAGGGAGCGGAGAGAGGGAGAGGAAAATAGGGAAAGCGGGAGGTGGAGAGGGAGAGACAGGGAGAGGGAAGGAGAGAGGGAGAGGGAGACAGTGAGATAGGGGGAGGGGGAGAGGCAGAGGGGGAGAGGGGGAGGGGAGAGCGGGAGAGGGAGAAGGGGAGAGAGGGAGAGGGGAGAGAGGGAGAAAGGAGAGAGGAAGAGAGGGAGAGAGGAAGAAAGGGGAAAGGGATAGGGAGAGGGAGAGGAATAGGCAGAGGAATAGGGAGAGGGAGAAAGGAAAAACAAGAAAACAACAAACCAAAAGATTCAGTTTCTATTCCTCCGAGAATATAAATGTTTTATCCAGGCTGACTAGAGACCCCTCAGCCTGCCTGCGATCTTGGCCCGGGATCATGTCAACAGATCCCCATTTCCTCGCCATGTACCTCAAATTGCTACACACCTCTTCAGTACGACTGATCACTGCAGACATCCGCGCCTCCCAGAAGTCGATGACATACAAAAAAGAAACACCAGGTAAAACGGCGGGTGATGAAAGGGCGGCGTGACTAAGCTCTCATCGGTCTCCGTTGGCGATGGAGATCGCTGTTCCACGCGGCAATAAATTGTGTGGATTTGTTCCAAGTAACAATCAGTCTCCCTGCTTCTGTTGTACGTTTCTGCAGCTGTCTGTGGCAGTAGAGAGGTGGATGTCTTCAGATGGAAACAGACAGATGGTGGAAGCCTCAGATCCGGGGAAGTGCTAACTGGGATGGCATACAGGGTGCGGTGTACCATACATCACACAGACACAGTTCAACTGGAACGTGCAGGTACATCCAGGTGTAAACTGATGATCTCTTTGCTGCGTCCTCCAATGTTTTCAGGGTTTTTATGAGACTAGACCCAGAGTCCAAAACAACATTTTGTTTCTAAATGTAGTCTGATAGAATCACTTATTTTTTAGTAGTACTTATTTTATTATTAGAATATGCACAGACTATAATTAAATGCACCTCAGTTGTAAGAGCCAGTGACAGCTAAATGTCATCCATAGAGAGGGAAAGAGGGAGACAGGTTAAGATGGAGAGGGAGAGAGGGAAAGTGAGAGGGAGTGAGGGAGAGAGGGAGAGAGAGGGAGGGGTGAGGGGAGGGGGCAGAGGGGCAGAGGGGCAGAGGGGGAGAGGGGAGGGGAGGGGGAGGGGGAGGGGGAGGGGAGGGGGGAGAGGGGAGAGAGGGAGAGAGGGAGAGAGGGAGAGAGGGAGAGAGGAGAGAGGGAGAGAGGAGAGAGGGAGAGAGGGAGAGGGAGAGAGGGAGAGAGGGAGAGAGGAGAGGAGAGAGGAGAGAGGAGAGGAGAGGGAGGGGGAGAGGGAGAGAGGGAGGGAGAGAGACAGAGGGACAGAGGGAGAGGGGGAGAGAGGGAGAGTCCAAATATATTGGGTCTTTTTATTTGTCATACTTTTTTTATTTTCATCAAAACAATGGCAAACGGAAACTACAGCCAACTTCACCCCGACAACAGGGATTCACCCCTGACAAGAGGGATTCACCCCTGACAACAGGGATTCACCCCTGACAAGAGGGATTCGAAGAGGAGGACAACTCGCTCTTTCTATTGCATAACATGCATCTAAATAGCTCTTTATATTTGCCCTTAATGGCTGACAGATGTACAGTCACCAGTTGGCAAAACTAACAGCCACCACTTCTTTACCCAATTACCCCGCCCTGGCTTTCTCCCAGTCATTTGAACCCCAAAATGGCACTCCCAATTTAGAATGCTGCATGATTGATGGAACAGGTTTCTGCATACCAACTTCAGTCATCCCACTTCAGAAATTAAGTTTTTCATCAACGGGCTGCTTTTGAAGTTGTTGCTCACACATGATTTCTATGAATGATGACCATGATTTCTACAGCAGACGGCTGAATAACGTGTCCTGGCATTTAGCGAATCTCAAGCCGCGATCGCTTACATCAGTGTCTCCTTCACAGCAACCGAGCAAAAAACAAAAACTTTTTTGCCGTTCAGAAACTCACATAGGTTCGCTCTTCTCCTTTCAGACGAAGTAGATGTGTTCCTTCATACACATGCCTCTTTTCATCTGTAGTACTCAGCTGCTATCAAATTTTAAACAAGTTCTCTTACGGTCCGTACACTTTACGCTGAACTTTAACTACACATATACAGTTTTACACCCCCAACTATTGAATTTATCTTACGGGTGTCATCCAAATGGATTCCCACATGATATTTTCTTCCCCGTGGTGGGGTGGTATCAGGGCTTTATGCAGGATAAATTATTGCCAGTCACACATGTTTTGGTGGACACATGGATGTTAACTGTTAAGCCAGTTTACAAACTTTTAAATGTGTCTGATGACCTGAAATGGACTATAAACACACATGTGACACCATTTACTCACTTGCAAGGCATAACTAACAATATCTAAGGTTTTGGAAGAATTTTTTGTGTTTTTTGCTCCTTCATTTTTTACCCGTCCACCACCCGTCCACCCACATTTCTACCCGTCCATATTCATTTTTGCCCGTCCAAATGACGGGTCTCTACATAAAGCTATGGGTGGTATTCACATCACCGAGAAAATTCAACCCACTCTAAATGATTCTCTATAATTATATAACACATCCAATTATCCAAGTTTTTGCAGTGTTTACGGTTCTCAGATGTGTCTCAACTGTAAGACTAGGACTGTGGTTTGAACATTATCATATAAATCTGTTTGCGGATGGTATTTGTAACATTTGACCTACGACTCCTGGATCTTCTAGGTAGACCCCTACAGGTGTGTCCACTTTCAATAAGTACAGGCAGTGAGTATGTTGACCAACACAGTAATTAGTACCTGTGGGAAGTTGTTAATGAGCCACTTGACACCTGACTCTGGTTATCTGCTAGTGCCAGCTCCCCTGGCAGAATCACAAAGCAGGTACTAGGTAGTAGGTACCTTCCATGGTTGACCTTCACCCTTCAAGTGGACAGTGGACCAAGTAGAGACATTGAGTAGCAGGGCACCATGCTAAGGCGCTCTCAATGATAATTAAGAAAATATTGGATCACAACCTTGGACAAGATTTACTCTATTCTGTTCCAGTTCACTCAGTTGTACCCATGGGCACCTGGCTATAGACAGTGGTGATATATGCCTACAAGTAGTCTCTGTGCAATAAGTGAGGCATAGCTCAATCAGAATGCTTGCTGGGAAAAGATTAAGATGTTTGACTAAACATGTTTGTCTCCTGGTGTCAAGCGTGAAGCACCTGTGACCAAGGACTGGACATATAATACCATATTCCCAGTTCCGTTGTTCAACATCTTCTACATACTCACAACAGCTTGTCATTATCAGCTGCCAGACGAAGCGAATGAAACTGTCTTAGTCAGTAATACTTTATAACAGTGTGGCGATTTAGAGGCAGGAGTACTAGGTATTCTATAGAATCTATTTTTGCAATGGAACCTGCTTTCCAGAATATCCAGTCAATCCAGTCTTTGCACCCCATCTGGCAGATGATTGCCTACAGGTGTATAAGCCTGCCAACACAGCAATTATGTAGGACAAAGTACAACCAGTTCATGCCACTTCCATACACTGTGGAGGATGTATACACAAGGCAGGACAGTTCTTTAGCCATCTACTGCATGGATCAGCACCTTGGTGGGTGAGCTTGGAAAAACATATCACATTATTTCTACAAACTGGACATAAAGCTGGATGATGAAGGGAAAGGGGTTAGGGTTGGAACCCTGACAATAGCCTGGGAAGAGAAAGTGACTGCTAAGTTCTAATCATAACAACTCAAACCAAACATCTCCGTTAATGAAGCTCCCAGATCTGTACTCGCACAATATCAGGGTCTCAATATTCCAAACATGCACCTGAAACGTTGATCATTCACTATATTTATTGTTGTTGGCTCACACGAGCAAGCACTAGCAATAACTCTCGAGCTAATCAAGCTGGAGAGATTCCTCCCAAGTACTAATTTCCTGGCCCTTATATCCTGCTTTACTTGCCATCAAATCCTCTTAATCAAGTTCCCAGCCGCCTAAGCAGGCTTAGCAAAGCAGATTTCTGGCAAACAGCCTCTGAATGCACTACAACTCAGTCATTGTCAACTCTACAAGTCTACTGGGAGAGCTTTCACTGAGTAGCCAATCAACTTGATTGCAATTAACAACCCCCATGGGGCCATAAATAAACTGGCCAGTCCTAAAACACCCATTTCTGATGGATGCACTCATATGATGAAAATACTGCCACCTCAGAATCCCAGTAGCCAGGGTGTGAAGTATCAGAATGCTGTAGAAATATGAATACATCTACATGGATGAGTTAATTCACAACACCATAAATCAGACATCACAGAGGTTCCGAGCCATTGATGTTGAGAGAGAAGTGGTCTTTATTGCATCATTTATTTTTGTTCACCTGCTGTTTGTGCAACAGCTTGCAAGTATTGTCTATGATGCTGAAACCTAGCTCCATCTCCTTACCAATGATACGTTCATGTGTGCCCAGGGGTTAATTTAAAGTCTTCCCTGTATAAACAGTATAGAAAGTCCCAATTCACCCATAGCTTAGAAAATAAAAATACTAAATATTGCGTTAATAAAAAACATGCTGAACTTGGAACCACGTTAAGTAAATCAACGATATTTCACTCCAGTTATTTCTGCATATTTTAAACCAAAACTTCAGTGTTTTAGTTTGTACTGAGAAATGAACCATGTTCCACAAGAACTCTGCAATATATTTAGGCAATTCTTGTTTTGTATGTATACCCTTCTGAGACTCTTGGAGCACTAGGTAAGTAGGGAAGCACCTAGGAGCTCCAACCCTGACCCAATCCCAGCATGATATCACAGGCTGTGTTTCCCCATTCCAACCTGGCCTCACACTAATCATCGGCCATGATATATCACACCTACACTGAAGCCCACCTGGGGTAACAGCAGTTGCTATGACAACCTAAGTATGGTTTATAGTTTGTTCCTGGGAAGTGTTGTGTTTGGTACTTACTGCCAGGGTGTCAACTCAGATGTTAATTTTGATGCAATTTCTATCATGATGGTTATTTTTTATCAATAGCAAAATATCGTTTTGTGATGATGACCAATTTAATGAAGTCTTATTAATTGTGGTAAAAACCAGAATATAAATGTTCCCATTCCGACGTAACAAAGCGGTCATGGGAATAACACACATGCAGACAACACAGTTAATCCCAACATCGGCAAAACATAAATACTAAGCCTGCAGATGCTGGACACAGCCATGTGATTGGTCAATAATCATATGGCCATAAGCTGGCCAAATTCAACGAAGTCGCAGCACCCTGCAACCATCTTGGTATCGACTCTGTCTCCACAATCTTGCAGAGCATAGTTCCCTTTTTACCTTAACCCCTGGTCTTGCACCATAACTCTCCAAATTCAGAGTCGGGATTAGTGGTAACTAATCGTAACTCTTGAGTCACAACTGAACTATACTAGTCGCCTGTCCCAGACAAAGGCAAAACCAGCTGCCTTCAGTAAATTCAGTAAAATAACATCTCCCCAGTGATCTTGCACACATGAAATGCTGCGCTTATTGAAAGCACATGTTGTGCGTATGACGAGGCCAGCCTGATCTGGGTACCGAGAGGCCACTGGTATTTACTGCTGCGTTGTATCTCATCACGAGGACCCACAAACGGTCTCCGCAGCTGCCACAGACGTCACATAAACCTGCCGACTGCCTCAGCTGCGGCTGGCCAGGCAGGGAAAGGGGATGTTGACTTGTTGTCTTTGGCAACAAACAGTTTACACAGTGGCCACTTCCCCTCCTGCCGATCTGCTACAGCCAGGGTTATCATACAGCACGTGTCAGTCATTAACACCAAAGTCTGACCCTGTTACCTGAGGTTCTGTGTAAAATGAGTCTGACCACAATTGGAGGTTTCTGGGTCATACATTCCAGGATACAGACCAGGTTTTCTGACCTGTGGTTTCAACACCAGAGGGATAAGTGTGTAGCTAATAGGAGGATGTTAACACACCCCAGGGGTCATTTACAAAGTTGTGCTTCTTATCCACATGGTAAAATGGAAAATGGTAGGTACACCTGGGGGTGAAATTCAGTTTAAAGAGAAAAACTGGACCTCATAAGAATCCCTGAACTTCAATGGGTGAATGTACATTTTCATACTCAGATTTTCACTCAGGTCTGTTCCCAGCCCCCCCCCCCCCCAATGATCCCAACAGTTGGACATACTGGGGGTAGCTCTAAGTGCAAACAGTTCCCATCAATAACTAGGCCTAAGAAGGGTTATTCGCCATCAGTCAGCAAGGCCATCAACCCTCTCTACAGGGGTTGTCCGGGTTGAGTACACCTATGTAATATCACCCTGGACTTGGCCAGACCTATATATAACCTGGGGAGATGGTGGGGTCTATTCTGGTCAGATGGAGGCACATAACCTGACAGCTTCTCCTCTGGTTTACTGACTCCAGCTAGACTCTGTCTGGCTTCTGTGAAGTCTGTACTTATGTGCACAGTGTGTGCGTCACAGTGTGGTAATATTAAAGATATAGTCTCATCGTCTTCATCAGGAAACCAAAAGAGATGAGGCATCAGTTGAATACATCTAATTGTAATATTGTGACTGCTAAAAGGTGATAATCTGTTATATATGTTGACAACATTAATGTCATAGGGAACCATAATTTGTTTACACCCAATCTAACAGAGTGTCAACTGAAGACCTTCTCACATGACAGGACAGGGCTGGCTGCTGGTTACGTCATCCTCACAACTGACAGATCTTATCAAAATGCTGAAATTCAGCAAAGTCCATTCATTAAATCCCACTGATCTCATTCCCATTCTAAAATATGTGATTTGTGTCTCAAGTGGCCCATCGTACATGTAATGTTTATGAACTAGAACTGTTAGAAAATGCACAGCAACAATTATACTGGGAATTCCTGGAGTCACACTTTTTGATTTTGGTACAGGCAAATGTGCGTTGTCAAAATTAGTTGCAACTGGCCGAGTTGATTACTTGGACACAAAACAGCACCTTCAGTAAATCTCCATTTATATTGTGTTTATATGTCTGCAATATTTAGTAGTATAGTCAGCTACCATGCCTGGTAGACCAGATGAAGAACCTGATCAAAGGAGGACGGTAAATGTGTGAACATAGGATTGATCACTGAATATTCCCAATCCCATTCAGCAATTGTTTGTGGACAAACATCTCCAGTTATTCCCTTCTTACAGTTACAAACATCTCCCGAGCATGCTCTCACAAATCTCTTGGACGTGCTATGCACTAATCTAGTGCAACAGAAATACCAAACTACAGCGTGACACCAACAACACACCCATCTTGGTTACACCCAATGAGGCGAACGCTGCAGTCTCGTGTGTGCTCTTCAAGATGTTCTTACAGGGGCATACAGTTCAAAGAGACAGCTGCCAGAGGTCTTCGAAACTAATCGACTGGAAGCGTCTTAGTCGCCTTAGTCACCGCAGCATTCAAGCATCCTGAACCCTGTCTTGTCTGAGTTGAGACATTTCGTGGACAGCTGGGAAATCTCCAGGAAAAAGCACGCCTTCAACAAAAGTGGTTTTGATCCCTAATGTTGGCAGAAGCTGTCGACAGACAGGCAGGCATGTGTTCTAACCTCTTATAGTTCCCCATGACAGACAAACTACAATCAGGGTATCTCAATGTAAACCAAAAGAATTATTATTTCATCATAATTGTATGTAAACAGAACATTCCATGGAACTTTAAAAAATATACCTCTCCCCTACATTCAATGACCACCGTCACCCACAGGACTGTATAATTCTTCACTTCCGACACGGCCAAATGATTCATGTAAAACATCTGAGGTACATAATTGAATGACATGCTCCAATGACTCTCAGAAAGTCTGGTTGTCCAACATGGTATCCTAAGCTAAGATCTGTAATGAGCCGGGAGGAAATATTTACATTTCTATGGTGAGGTTATGCAATGTGTGATGGCATGTTATTATTACCTGGGCCCACCATTACCAGCATACCAACGTTAAGTTGACTGAATGCACGTAACTCAGATCTGTAGACATCAGCGGCCATTAAACCTGCACCAAGCCCTACAATGTGCAGTTTAAATGGTAAATAATCGTTAGGTACACCGAATGCTGCAACATGATATCAGGAGGACTGAGGTACAAGATAGGTGGAACTATTAGTACTCGGTGTAGATTCACTAGTGTTTCACCAACCTAATGCCCGACAGTGGCAGGTCGTGTCACTTCGGTGAGGAAACCAACTCTGTCAGTATTAACTCGACTGGTGATTTCTCTCAAGTCAGGAAATGCATCTAAGCACAAGCTCGTACCCAGAGGGCCACGTACTATGATATTGCACAAACAGCGGCAGATCTACTGTGAGTGATGGCATTAGGTGAACACTTGGTACCGCCAGCTCCATTGATAATTTCCCTTTTGGGATGAATAACGTTTATTTTATTTGACATTATATCTACAATCACAAAGGGGAGTGTGAAAGATGGGTTTCCCTATAAGATGGAATTTTGTTATGGCATATAAATTTACTCAATATTTGTATTTGACCATATCGTCAGGTAATTGTTGTGATTTGCGTTATATGTGGAATGTTCTTTGGCTGTCAATGGATTTAAACTGAATAAATGACATTTTAGGATCCTGGTTTGGCGACATAAAAATCGAATCATAAAAACTGTCAAAATTCCAGATAAACCGAACAGTAAGTGAAATAATTATATAAAATCAATGTAAACCTATGTAAACACATGTAGAGTAATTGTAAGTATGTAGAGTGATGTAGACAACGGGCTCAAGCATTCTGCACTCCTGTGGTGTGTGTGGCTTACAAAGTGAAGAAGTCCTTGAAGGTACATTAATGAACGTGTTTATTTACATCACGATTTACACATATCCCCTTATAACTGTTTATGTACACAGCAGCTTTGTGTCATTAATCCTTAACCCGCCATTTATTATGTACATGCGAAGATGGCCTATGCATGGTATCGGTGGCAGTGAGTAAATGTACACTCACTAAAGTGCTGCCATCTGATTTAAGACAAATTTTGGTTAACCAATAATATGCTAAACTTTGCTAATTGGTATTTCAACTTAGAGCTTGTTTAAAGTATGCTATTCATTTTATAGATCTATATAAACCATAAATAAAGTTCTATACTGAGTACAGTTAGTGATACAAGTACATTGTATCTTGAGACAAACTGTCTTGAATATTTCATACATCTAACATTATAAGTACAAATATAAAGGTCCTAACTGTTTCCTAACATGGAAGTCTAAAAGAAGAGTCATGCATGTATTAGAAGAATACATTACTTATTTTTGGCAATCATGAAAAACTCCTTTTGGGGATTTTCTGCAGCAAACTGTTCCTCCTCCGCACCGAGCTAGGGTCCTACTACCAATTAGACCTTACGAGTTTAGTTTAGGCAAACAATGGCTAATTACCTACTGGTCTCTCACTCTGAGGTGCACTGCTACATGCTAGTCCCTTTAAATGTTATCCATTTGCATTTGGGATAATTATGGATTCACATGCAGTTAACTTGCAGTAAGCAGACATGTCCGGAACGCCGGATTCCATCCATGTAATATGTATCGTCGCTGTTGTTCACAGACTCACAGAGCTAGAGGCTGAGCCAGAGGTCGACCAGAGAGCGGCTCGCGATCCGCCTCCGCTCATGCTAGGCACTACACAACGTACAATAAACACGCCGACAGGCAGCGTGCCGACGTCACGCCTGTCGGCGTCACAGCGGGAGCTGAGTGCGACACAACGGCGCTAAATGTCGTCAACATAACCTCAAACGTAAACATAAACTTCCGCCTGAAAACCAGGGCTGCCGTAGTAAAGATTTACTCACCATTCGACGGCGTGCCGTCAACTCGAGACATCGAGAGCGCCATACATCCGAGTAGGTATATTCCAAACGCCGCCGATTTCGCCATGGTGTCCAACTTCTAGCCAGTTTTTTTTTTACAAATACCGGTACACCAACGGCACTAGTTCACAGTATCAGCACGATAAATCCACTGCTGCGTTCGACGGTTTTCATCAATTTGTGTAAACTTGACGTCGGCTGCTCTCGCATCATTCGGCTAAACTCCTACCGTCAAACTTGAATTGGTCCGGTGAAGTCAGGCGCCGCTTAAAGTTTCCTCTAGGTGATGACAGCGTCTGCAAACAAATGTCAGTTTACCAGCAGGTCAGGACGCACGTTGTGGAAAAACAGCGCGAATATGAATTAGTTGTAGATGCGCCATTGTGTAATCCACCGCACGACACCCATACGGCAGCACTTCACAGAGATAACAGATCACTCAGCGAGTGCGCTCATTCAACGCACGTGGCTTACCCGACCGACGCGATGTAACGGCGGCGTTGATTGGCGGCGCGCAGTTGCTCCACGCAAACGTGCGCTTGATTGTCAGCTGCCGCCGCTGTATTGATGGCTACTTACTCACTCACAGTGTTATTGTTGTTGGCTACTTTGAACTTATCCGGCGCCCAGCGGAGATTCAGACTCGCCAAGCAGTGCGCCTGACGTCCGGCGTCTTTTGCTGTATATTGAATGAGTTATGTTATGAGAGCATGGTGGCTATAAAAAGGAGTTAGGTCTAGAGTTAGTCCCTCCTGCCTTTTAGAGACAGTTATAAACATGTATTCCCCAAGCAAGTGTCTACACAGGACGATGTATGGTGAGATAGGTTGATTTCATGATCAAACGAATAAGGTACGCGTTAAAACATGCCTGACATTTAATAGTGGGCAACGTCCAATTGTTTTAGCACGGTTAGGCCAGGATTTATCAGGATGGCAAGAATTGTGTGTAAATCTACAGATAGGATAACGCCCTGTTAAAAAGCGTTATGGTTTTCAGGTAAAATAAACGTTCAACTATATTTACCCAACGCCAGGCTTTACATTTATACTGTATAACACATCCTCGCAAAGGTAGGGCTGTTTGCTATTCCAAACTACAGCTCACTGGTACTGACATAACAGAATGTTATTAATTACCAAAAAACCCTTTACAAGCATGCTCACACTGTCCATCTCTTCATTGTAATAATAATAATTTCTCTAACTTGAATACCATTGACCACTGGGCGCCGCCATATTACGCCCAAGCTGCATTTGGTTTGACTAGTATTTCGGTAGTATTTCAGCCCTCCTTTAATAACAAGTAAGACACAGGTATAATGCCTGCCACATTGCATCTAATAAACGGGGTCTGGATTCCGCAGTCGAGGATAAGTCAATAATTAGGGTCAAAAGGACTACCACCCTTGGGAAATGCAGGCGACATAATTTGCAACCTGAATGCTAGTGTGGGTGGGTTCCGGGAACACCCCTACGTGATATCGCGCATAGAAATCAAGATTAAACTACAGTCCGTGGCAAGCAAACGACAAATCAAATTTTTTTATGAATTTATTCATATCACATTCCTGAATCGACACAAACATTCTGTTAGATTTGATGCAGTGTTTCCTTTGGTCATCACGGTGTGTCGCCACTCTATAACGCACGTTTCGTTCTTTTTATGGGCATGTCAATTATATATATATATATATATATATATATATATATATATATATATATATATATATATATATATATATATATATATATATATATATATATATATATAATAATACTTTTGGTAATTAAGTGGAAGAAATTACAGAGAAAGCGCTTTGTAATTGATTTCGACATATGATGTTCATTGTTTTACGACTGATTCCCATTCCCTCCATTGTCAGCGTGCGACGCGTTTGATCTATAGATCTATAGGCCTATACATTTTAACAGATCTGGGATTACGTCATAAAACGGATTGGACATGTAACGGAATACAATTAACAGTTAAATGCCAACTGGCATAGTATAGCTGTTGTAGCATTTAATTTGTGTGTAAATATCGTTAAGAATACATCTAATCTAGTGCGAATATCACCTAATATGTTATTATTACTGTGATTCAACATCATAATATAATTATTTAGCCAGTTTTGCGACAAGGGTAACTTGAAATGGCATAATAATAACATTGTTAGAACAATCTAACTAGTATCACACTATTTGCACAACATAAGTGGGTTATCCATTCAAATATGTAACCATATAGATCCAGCTGTAGATAACATCAATATCAAGGTGGACCAGTTTTATCAGTCTTGTTTACACGAATAAAAGTATAGGCTCCTACGTAATAGATTTCACCACATCATAGCTGAAATGTTCAATTAGAGGATACGATGTGCATATAACAAACTTATAGGCCATCTATGAAAATCATACACATTTTAAACAATTTGAACTATATGAAAAAATGATATTATATAAATTATTATTACACTGATGCTATAGAACGAATTTTGCATTCTGTTATTAATTGTGTTAACAATGCATGTCACGGATTTCTTGGTTTTTTTATTTGGACACACACACACACACACACACACACACACACACACACACACACACACACACACACACACACACACACACACAATGAAATAGTAATAAATATGCATGATTCAGGATACATATTAAAACCTCTCTCTCTCTCTCTCTCTCTCTCTCTCTCTATATATATATAATATATATATATATATATATATATATATATATATATATATATATATATATATATATATATATACGCTGACAATGGAGGGAATGGGAATCAGTCGTAAAACAATGAACATCATATGTCGAAATCAATTACAAAGCGCTTTCTCTGTAATTTCTTCCACTTAATTACCAAAGAGTATTTATATATATATATATATATATATATATATATATATATATATATATATATATATATATATATATATATATATGACCAATTGTTTTGCTCTATCAGCAACAGCAGGCTAATATTTTTATCATGACTGAGAGAACGTATAGAAATTATACGGATTTGCAGATTTGCGACGGTGCAACTGTTCGCTGTATACCGTTCGCACGGTTTCGCTCGTTACCGATCGCATTTTGGTTTGATTGATTTTGATTAATTCGCCCGAGCGCGTGCTATCGGACCATTGCAGAGGCGAGTAATTACACATTACACGGTCGGCCGTGTTGGCATTTGGCGGAGGCTGATCGAGAATTTATGGGGCTGAGAGTGATTACCTGTTGATTCGAATACAATGTGGTTCACGACATATTAATGACATACTATACAGACCCTAAGTTCACCTGTTGAGAACTGAGCAATTATACGCGATAATTTGTTTAAATAGATATTTTAAAAATGTCTATTGATCAACACACTCCACACACCATTATACCACTTTCCACAATTGCAATTAAACATGTATTATAAGGATAAAACCGCAATACAGATTACATACTACAATATACACATCGGCGTGTCATGCGTTTGTTACAGCACCGGCCGACCGGTAAGTTTGGCAAAAGCCTAATTTATTGAACATAATATCACTCAATTTATCAAAGGCCAAAATTAAAATTAATGTTGTACATTTTCATTAAAATTATAATTTTACTCAGATTGCAACTTTAATATAACAGTTATCAGCATGCCATTTCCTCCCAAATTTCTTAGCAATCTTATCGATCTGCTGACAGCTTTTGCTTTACACATGGAGGTCCCCGCAAGACCCTTTTGTTATTGTTGCGCCACTGAGTTAAAAGTGTCAGAGGATACTGGCACTAAATAAGTTGTTATTTTTTTATTATTGATGTTATTAAAATGTGTTTTATAATTACGTGATGTAATTAATCGAATCCCTAATGTTGTAACTGTTTCCTTTCTAACACATTAACTAACATAAATGTTTATATATATACATACATACATACATACATACATACATACATACATACATACATACATACATACATACATACATACATACATACATACATACATACATACATACATACATACATACATACATACAATACAACACTTATAAACAAAATGTGTGTGTGTGAAACAATATAACATATAGATGTATATATATATATATATATATATATATATATATATATATATATATATATAAGTTGAAATACGTTTACTTGTGTAGAATTATATTTCGGTCGATACTCTTAAACCGCCAGCGACAATATTATTTGTAACGCGATTTTCATGTATCTGGCTGTGCAGAATAAAAATTGTTGCTGACGTTGTTAATCAAACTAAATTTAGATAACAATGTGGTAATTTTAAAAGGATTAAAATCTATTGGAATGTTTCTAAAATATAAATTAATATTACTAGAATAAAAAACTACTTTAAATAGTATCATAATCCCGATTTCGAATATGTTTGTGTGTGTGTATAATACAAATATGATATTAATAACTTTTAGTAATAGTAACTAATATTACTTTTGTACCTATTGTAACTATTGTATGGCACTCATTTCATGTATGTCAAGCACAAACATTAATAAAAATATTAATAATAACAAATTAAATATATATATGTAGAATATATAAATATATGTTTATAGTATATATATATATATATATATATATATATATATATATATATATATATATATATATAATATAATTATATATATATATATAATATACAGCTGTTCATATAGTGATAATATATATATATATCAATAATTTTATTAATAATTTAATAATATATATATATATATATATATATATATATATATATATATATATATATATATATATATATAGTTACATATATATTATATATTTATAATTATATTTATAAATTATTTATATTTATATATATATATTATATATATATATATATATATATATATATATTATCATATATATATTTGAATATATATAAATAAATATAAATACAAATATATATATATATATATATATATAAATATATATATATATATGTATCGTTATTATTGAATATACATGGTTTCATTCTAATTTATAATTACATTTTCACACTAATATAATCTTATATTTTTATGCTCACGTGCGCTAATTTCTTGTACCAAGTTGAACATTTTGCGACAACAGATGTACGATTTAACACTTGTGTAGCGTAGTTTTAAGATGTTTCCGTTTGTATGGTAGACGGGGGCCGGAAAGTATGCATTTGTGTATGTAGTGTATTATGATAATACCAGAATGCCAACAATGGCTCGTGCATTTTTTGAAGTTACAGACTGAACTGATAATGTACACTAAGAAAAACAATTACATTAACGAAAACTAATAAGAATAATACAGTATATTTTCATTGCTGAGGCTGTGTTCATCCACACTTTGTGTCACCAAAGTTAACGACACGGAGAAGTGTGACGCCCGCCATTATCGGCTCGTCTCGGGTTCCACTCTTTATCATTGTCGCGTGTCTAATTTGACAGGGACAATCTGGCTGCGACAGACCGAGCGGAATAAATCAGTAAAATATTTATACACTTCAGTCATTGTAATTGATTATAATTGAAGTCCTCCGTCCAAATGTCCTTCATGCCGTTTGCAGTACAAATTGAAACACAGCCGGTTATGGAGGACTTTAGTTGAACACAATCAGACAATTATAGGTCGAAGATACTGTTCGGGACCAGAATATGTTATGTTTATTTTAGAAAATGTAAATGTTGAACAATAAAGCTATCATTAACGAGAACTTGTGAAAATGTGCTACGTTTAGAAGCCTGATCGTTAAAATGGTTTATTGTAGGCCTATTACAAAATCAATACCTTTAGTGTTTCACGTCAAAGTTTTTCCGCAAGCCAGATATTGCGACAAGTATTCCAGCTACCGTCGACGCGAAAACCAAACGATTCCACACTCCACAACTCCCGCGTACGTCCTACACACTTGCGGGGGGAGCATACACATCGAACAAATAGGATCTATCCTGCACCGACTGCGCATGCGCGCGTACCACTAACGAACCAAATCGTCGCACCTTTCTCCTCGGGCGCTCGACTTCTCGTCCGCTCGCTAATGGCCGGTGCGAGTTTAGGCGCGTCGCTTAGGATGCGCCGCGCACAGATAGCGGGCGCGTGATTTACGAGCGAGGCACGGCGCGCGGGCACGGCGGACGAGTCGGAGTCGGCTGATTTAGTGAGTTGGTCGGCCGGCGACTCCGACGGTCCGCGAAAAGGGCATAAAACGGCACCGCTGTCTCGCCGAAGCGGTGGTCGTGGCGCCGGTTCCACGGCGAGCTGTCGTCCGCCCGACGTTTCGCCCCCTCGCATGTTTATGATAATGTTTCGTTTTTGCATGTGTGCATTCATAACATAGCTCGCTCATCATTCTTTCCGTCGCTGGACACGTAGTTCTGCAGCTTCCCCCCGGGCGTCGTTATCGTAATGGACACGCATCATTTAAGAAAGTAAATGCATGGGTTGGTTGTTTCCCGGAGAAAGGGGTATTTCTCGGTGCGAAACTGGGAACTTCTGATTTTATTAATCGCCCTAAAAATACCTGTCTATATTTAACATTTTACGTAATTCGACTAGTAGACATCATTCAATGAGAATTGGACACATTTTTTTGCTCGTTTGCTGCAATCGTCTAAACAACTTACTTTGAAGATAGAATATAGGCCTGTATTATAATTTAGAATATACGCCATGAAATTCAGTAAAGATGATCCCAAAGAATACAAATTAATTTGGTTGTTTCAGTCCCTATTCGATTGTTAACTAAAAACTCATCGGGTAGTAAGTATTAAGAGGTAGACACGTTGTAGTTGCGTGTTAGTTCAAAACGGTTAAACAATAGTGCGAAATATATTTTGTCAGGGGAATAACTTTATGATTGTGGTAATTGTGCCATTTAGTATTTCATTAATTCTTGGAAAATACTGTGTGCCGTTTGATCTCACTTCATTGGCATTTACACGAGGTTTTCCATATGAATTCATCCACGGTATACTGTGACGCCACGTCATTGGACTACAGCTATATATTAATATGCCATTCGCTATAAAATACCAGTTTTCTGAGAAGCAAACCTTTGCACAACACGTTTTTGTTATCATCTGACGGTTAATTGAAATTCAAGGAGTGACTCAACCTTCCCCGTAAGTCATCCGCCATCTCAGTTTTAATAGCAAGCATTTGCATAACATTAACATGTTCGATATAAAAAATCCGGTTGCGACAACCAGGACAATGTCTATATGTTATTATGATAGATTGCGAGCACGAGGTAATCACTAGTTGAATCGGCACTCTAAACGTGCAGACACAAAGCAATTGCTTGTGAAATGAACTGCGTTATTTTAAGAGCTAGGCCCTATAACGATTTCTCACAGAGACCACACGTTTCAGAGTTCCTGGGCGAATTCCAATTATCCATTGAAGGAAATGTGTTGTAAAAAAATAATTAAGACCTTTCTCAGAGTTAAAAACGCTCCTTTTACGAAACCATGCAGTCGCAATGCATGTGGAAATGAAACTCAAACACTTTTTCTTGTATCTGTTTATGGATTATCGGACTGGCGACTTAACGAATAATGTTGTTTACGAACTCATAATTGTACAACACTGAGTAAATCTGCAGAAAGAAATCCCTTTACGCACAGAATGATATCGGAGAATAGATGCAACAAATTAAACTCAGACGTTTGATAGTTTAAAATGGTAGACAGCGCAGTGCGGTCACATACAAAACACCTTACATTACACCCGTAGCCATACAAGACGCGCAGCTCTAGGAAACGTAATATTTAAATTAATTTTTTTTTCTTCGAAATAGTTTAATTTTTTATATATATATATATATATATATATATATATATATATATATATATATATATATATATATATATATATATATAAAACAATATATATATATATATATATATATATATATATATATATATATATATATGTGTGTGTATATATATATAACGCATAATTATTTAAATTAATTTACTTTAATATTTAATATTTAGCGTAATGAGAATATTAATTGATAATTAGGACAAGAAATCGCCGCTATCTTGGTTTTTTTGATCTTTTTGGTTTTTGTCTATCTTTTTATAGAATCATATAATTCGTAAGTATATTTATATTCATTTGTACATAATATTATATATATATATATATATATATATATATATATATATATATATATATATATATATATATATATATATATATATATATTGGTCCTAATTAGTCTTAATATGTGTCTCTTACACTAAATATTAAATATTATGTAAACTTAATTTAGATAATTATCGCGTTATATATACGTTATATAGGTTTATACATTTATATTGTAGAATGTTGGAAACACAACATGTAATATATATAATATATATATATATATATATATATATATATATATATATATCTGTCCATTCGTTACATATGCAATTATAGACTATAGAGTATACACAGCTGAGGCAATGCCTGGTTGTTCTTATGAAAAACATGTGTTCCTCCTGCCAGGTGTGCGTTTTGTTGACAAGTTTCAGCCAAAAGCCAAGCCCTCGAGCACATGGATCGACGAGTTTTCTACGACGGAAGGTCAAGCGTATATCACACATACCTGGTCGGTGTTGAGTGCACATCAAGGGCTCAGTGGTGTGGACACTACGTTTGCAGGCGAGATACGTCGCGCCTTGTCAACGATGTGCAAATACAGACAGATAATTCGTAGGATCCCTGTCGCCATTAGTTTGATAAAATGTTGATGTTTACAATAATTGGAAATTGTCGCTTCTGTACTGACACTACCAATGAGTTCTGTATAATAGGTTATAATATGTATACCCGAACGTTTGTAGAACAATATTCTTCAGACAGAAACTATTAGTGGGGGTCGGATCCGGTGATTTGAGAGGTTATACCCCCCTCGTTTTCCAATGTCTGGATTTCAGGAGTTGAGCTGAAGTTCAAGTGACATACAATGTTTAACAGCAACACCCTGCCACATCTTCCGATGAGGTGACACGAAGTAGCATGGCGACGTAGGACGGCGGAGGAATGCTGAAGCTTCCTAATATGCTTGTGCTTAATTTTAATTTTTGTTATAAAACATCTACTTTTAACGATTTTATAGGATGAAGAAAATGATGGAGAATTCACGATCAGTCAGCAGATACAACATATAGGCCTCATGCCTAGTCTAAATGTTAAGCTGCTGTCTACATTACATTTATAGCTGATAAAAGATGAAATTATTATGAAAATAATAACAAAATAATTTGGTTTATGTATATTTTATGAGCAAAAATCTTTTGAATTTCTGACGTACAACATCTCATAACAACTGTAGACTCTAAGCCTAATAACAGGGCCATGTGTATGCCCTCTCAATAGCTGGTTACGTCACAGTTTACGCAGGTGTTATCTAACTAATCAAGAAACGCTAGATGTGCTAATTTATTTTGAAGACTAGCACGAAACTGTTGCACAGGCCGGGAATGCAAATGACGAATGACCTATTATTTACATTATCTTATAAACACATAACATTGTAATGTCTAAACAAGGGTCTGATATAAAGTAATGATGCCACACGTTTGCAAGGGCTCACGGGTCAGTCGCTGTGGTTCTTATCATAAACACATTTGAGTTTTCCAAATAATCTAATCATGTCACACTGCACATGTGCTCAATTGTTATCCACTGGAATGGTATGCGATTGAAAAACATACGGTTTATCGATTCATTCAATTCGACCTTGTGTGACGTCACACAAGAGACGCCTGCTTAGAAACGGCGTCGGTTGTCTCTGCGCGTAATAGAAATATTGTACACGGATTGTTTTTGTAATTACTTTCGCGAGCTCCGCTCGAGATGCTCGCGATACGGAGCCGAAATCTAACAAGTTTTACGTCGTTTCCCCCTTTCGGCCAACTCACAGCTGCGAATAGAGTGAGTAGCGCCCGCCTGAGGAATATAATCATCCGCGGAATCTGTGCCACTAGCCGATTGTTTGGTCTATGCCGACTATGAATAGTCTCTGCCGCCGATAGCTCGGCCATGTGGTTGGTGCAGAGGATAATCGTTGTCGCAGCTGACTCGATTCATCGTGTTTACCTTCGTCGAAATGGATATATCAGCGGACAGCACCAGGTCTATCGCGCGGGCTGAACGTGCCGGGCATGCTGAACACATTTGATGTGTTTGACCCGCGTAACCCGCTTAAAATCCGGGTAACCCGGTTAAAGTTGTGGGTGATTTCGGTATGTCCATGAATATTATGATCCTTTGCCTATCTACAGGTTACCAGAGGGGTAGGCCCTAGATGTCCTTGACTTCACGAGGCGCAGTGGCTCAGTGATAAAGGATATAAATTATATGATTTTTAATCGAGAGCAAGAATTCGGGCTCGAATCCGTTTTGGGAAAGTTACTTCATTTTACGTTGCTTCATTTCACTGAACTGTATGAATGAGGTCCTATAGTCATATACTTTGAACGGTACTAAAATACTGAATATGTTGGGTTTCACCCTTTAGGTGGGTTGTTTTGCTGACGAGTGTCACCTAAAGAACAACAGAGCCTTTCCAGTGAAGCCGTGCTTCTGTCTAGTCTATTGGGAATTAGTCACCCGCGTGAAATACAACTTCGCACACTCATGGTGCTTATATTAACCTGGGCAGTCTTCTATGCAGGTTACACAGTCCATTTCCGAGAGTGGAAACTCATCCCGTAGGGTCAGTGTCAAGGAGCCATCTGTCATCTTTAGAAGAACATTTTCTTCAATTGGCCATGACATGTTCTGTGAACGAATGCATACGCCAGTAACGATGGAATTACCTGCATGCAGTGTGTGTACTGAAGTTAGGTTCTAGTATTGACATAAATAGGGCAAATATATTACTAACAGTACCTTCCAACACCACACGCATACAAGCACAATCTGAAGTCATGACAGATAAATGCATTGCTTTTTGTGATATCGTCTATCGAAATCTTTATCCCAAACAATATATATATATATATATATATATATATATATATATATATATATATATATATATATATATATATCGTAGCATGTAACTGTTCTGTTCAACAAAATATGTTTTGTAGACGCGTTGCCTGTAATTTCTGTGACATCTTGCAATACGCTACGTAAGGTAGGTTAGTGACATCAGAGTAAAAGAGTAAACAAGGGAAGATGTCCCACTCAGTCGTCAGAGTGTAAGCGACTGTGTGCGTGTCATGCTCGTCTGACAGGGGTGAGAGGACGACAATGCATGCTCGCGCCAGCCCGTGAGAGCGTCAGTGCGCCACGATCAATTACTCTTCACATGCAGAAAGGTGCTGACAAGCGTGGTCGTGACGTTTCTGCTATCTGCGAGATACATGTATCTATCTAAGCCTACCAGTCGTTCAACTTTCCGCATGTTCAACATGACTGCATTAGTATATTTTGCTCCACGGAATCACACGTCGTCCGCTCACACGAATAATCGTAAAATGGTGCCATTCCCACGCCCGTGTAATCATAGTTTTCCTTCGTTTATTGCGATCTGCCTCTCTTCATATGCCTGAGATGTTTCAACGTATTTTGCTCTTTTCTTCGTGTTTTCCTTCCGAACTACGTTATTCCACCACATCGTCCCGTTTCTTATTATTCTTTAACTGCATTTCATTCGCTCACCATTTGTGCGTGTGTGTGTTGTTATGGTGTGCATGGGTGTTGTTCTGGTGTGCGTGTGTGTGTTGTTCTGGTGTGCGTGTGTGTTGTTATGGTGTGCGTGGGTGTTTTTCTGGTGTGCGTGTGTGTTGTTCTGGTGTGCGTGTGTGTTGTTATGGTGTGCGTGTGTGTTGTTATGGTGTGCGTGTGTGTTGTTATGCTGTGCATGGGTTTTGTTCTGGTGTGCGTGTGTGTTGTTATGGTGTGCGTGTGTGTTGTTATGCTGTGCATGGGTGTTGTTCTGGTGTGCGTGTGTGTTGTTATGGTGTGCGTGTGTGTTGTTCTGGTGTGCGTGTATGTTGTTCTGGTGTGCGTGTGTGTTGCTATGGTGTGCGTGTGTGTTGTTCTGGTGTGCGTGTGTGTTGTTATGGTGTGCATGGGTGTTGTTCTGGTGTGCGTGTGGGTTATTCTGGTGTACATATGCATTTCTAATGTAACCAGCTTGATCTTCCGTCAGATAAAACAGACATTTTGTGAAACATCATACGTATATAAATGTGCAACCCTTTTATGCACAATGATATAAAACACTCGGCGGTACGATTTGTACCTTACACCACTTGTCAGACTGGTTACACGACTTGTACCTTACACCACTTGTCAGACTGGTTACACGACTTGTACTTACTCCACTTGTCAGACTGGTTACACGACTTGTACCTTAGCTACTTGTCAGACTGGTTACACGACTTGTACACATACGTATATAAATGTCAACCATTTGTCAGACTGTTAAACACGACTTGTACCTTACTCCACTTGTCTGACTGGTTACACGACTTGTACCTTACACCACTTGTCAGACTGGTTACACGACTTGTACCTTACTCCACTTGTCTGACTGATTACACGACTTGTACCTTACACCACTTGTCAGACTGGTTACACGACTTGTACCTTACACCACTTGTCGACTGGTTACACGACTTGTACCTTACACCACTTGTCGACTACTGGATTACACGACTTGTACCTTACACCACTTGTCAGACTGGTTACACGACTTTACCTTACACCACTCGTCGACTGGTTACACGACTTGTACCTTACACCACTCGTCGACTGGTTACACGACTTGTACCTTACACCACTTGTCTGACTGGTTACACGACTTGTACCTTACACCACTTGTCAGACTGGTTACACGACTTGTACCTTACACCACTCGTCGGACTGGTTACACGACTTCTACCTTACACCACTCGTCGGACTGGTTACACGACTTCTACCTTACACCACTCGTCGGACTGGTTACACGACTTGTACCTTACACCACTTGTCAGACTGGTTACACGACTTCTACCTTACACCACTCGTCAGACTGGTTACACGACTTGTACCTTACACCACTTGTCAGACTGGTTACACGACTTGTACCTTACACCACTTGTCAGACTGGTTACACGACTTGTACCTTACACCACTTGTCAGACTGGTTACACGACTTGTACCTTACTCCACTTGTCTGACTGGTTACACGACTTGTACCTTACACCACTCGTCGGACTGGTTACACGACTTGTACCTTACACCACTCGTCGGACTGGTTACACGACTTGTACCTTACACCACTCGTCGGACTGGTTACACGACTTCTACCTTACACCACTCGTCGGACTGGTTACGCAACTTGTACCTTACACCACTCGTCGGACTGGTTACACGACTTGTACCTTACACCACTTGTCAGACTGGTTACGCGACTTGTACCTTACACCACTTGTCAGACTGGTTACACGACTTCTACCTTACACCACTTGTCGGACTGGTTACACGACTTGTACCTTACACCACTCGTCGGACTGGTTACACGACTTGTACCTTACACCACTCGTCGGACTGGTTACACGACTTCTACCTTACACCACTCGTCGGACTGGTTACGCAACTTGTACCTTACACCACTCGTCGGACTGGTTACACGACTTGTACC
>JAODUO010000085.1:685000-705000 GCA_025642075.2 Ridgeia piscesae | reverse complement strand
ATTACGCTTCAGTTGTCATGATTCAAGATCTGTAATGATTAATGATATGTATAACAACTATGCAAAACACGCACATGTGTGTACACACCACAAACTATGTAATATGTACATAAATGTATATAACTGTACAAAGAAACCCTGTATTTCTAAAAGGCATACCATGTGGAATTCTATATCACAGTATTGTCTACCACGACGCACAGTGAATAACCTAGTGTCACTGTGCACTCATAAGGTAGGCTGAACATGTCGTGTGTCAACATGGGACAATTACAACCGTCAATTTAAATAGGACATGATTTCAGTTATGATTAAATTATACAAAATTATATCAGTTCGGCAATCATTACAATGATTCAAAACCTGAACAGATTACAATTTGATAGTTGCACTTACTCTTAGTGTGTTTAGTAACTCTGCTAGTATATCATTAAATTTAATAACTGAAAAACAGTTTGGGTGTAAATGTTTACATGGCAACAAATAACAAGATTTAAAGAAAACGTCATATGAAATTAGCAACATATCTTAAGACATAAAGATGGTAAAAACAATATAAATGAACTCACAAGAAATTACAATGAAATGACAGGAGTACTCGAGACACAATGCCACATAAATCACTCCTCGTGACCTAAGAACACGATGAACAACCAGAAGAAATGTCACAAGGCCAAGAACGAATTGCATGTAACACAAAAGTTAAAACGACAAGAATTGATGAGAAACTGACAGAACAAACAGGACACACACGAGACAGAAATGAAGAATAAGGCGAAAACTGTACAGAAGAATGAGATTAGATGGTAAGAAAGATGGCAGGACGACAACACACAAAAGCACCGAGGAAACGGACAAAGCAGATTTATAATATGCCTCACCGTAATGACAGTAAAGATACACAGTGATTTCGTGAAAATAACAAATACAAAAGATCTTTGCTTCAGTAGAATCAGCTGCTGGAACTATGCTGCCAGTGGTGTGGTGTATGTGTTCCTTCTGTGTCTTTCCTTGGTCTCTCCTTGTCTTTCCTTGTCTTTCCTTGTCTTTCCCCAGGCTCAGACACCGAGCAGGAATGGCTGTGCCCCTGAGGCTCCGGGAGGGTAGTCAACCCGGGCCGAGATGGGGTTGTTGAGAGTTGCATTGAAGGTTGGCTTGAGCACAGTGTCTTGGATAAGGGGTGAGAACTACAATATAAATCACACGATATCGTGAGGCACTGTTGCGTTGTGTCATAACAGACACTTTAATGACACGTCATTATAACTTGGGTGGAGTCATCGACGACAGGACACAATGAAATGTGTCTTCTCGGATATGATGTTATTAACTGATGTGTCATGTTATTGAATGTAAGGAGATCATTTACATTAGTTAATAGCCGTGCCAAACTCAAACACATTGTATCCTAGACGGAGGCTAGGTCTGAAGAGGAACATGCACAAGGACAACAACATTACAGAAAGGACTGGCATTCCATTGGTGTACTGCTTTCTCTTGATTTGTAGAATCCTTCAGTACTGGTCACAGTCTATGTATAAAGATGGCTGACTAGAAGAGGTTACCATTGGCTACCATTTGGTCCGAGATGAGGAACCATGAAATCAATCAAATATTGTCAAAGTCATATTGAATGATCATATGAATTAAACAACACATTCAGTATCTATAGTGGAAGTGAGGTATTGACTAAGTAGCAGTTTCAAAGGTGACAACGTAAACTCAGGGACATAGAAGGAATGCAGTATTTGTATAAAGGTCCAAAATTCTGAATAATGTATTTCTCTGATGGAAACACATGGCAGAACATTTCAAGCAAAGGAAGAACAACAATTTATACAGGCCGTAGTCTTATCACTCTTCTTATTAATACAGATTAATGTTGGCACTAAACATTATAAATCGTGACCCATTTATTCCAGAATGAAGAAATGTTTACATCTGGCTAAATCGGATAAACGTGTGTTTTCATTTTGCATCAGATGCAAGTGCCATCACTTCCACATTATTAGAGTCTGGTTTTTACTTCTGTTGTCTGGTTTGAACGATAGCCAAAGAACAGCTGCTATTTCTGCAGATAAGAATCACAAAGACATTGATGAAACATATAGACACGTGTTTACAAGCACTGAATCATAAAATGTAAATGTTTCCCTGGAAGGTGTACATTAGAGCTGAGTTAAGCAATGATAACCTGGTACCAGAAGGCATGTAGCCACTAGCCACTAAGATAGTCTTGCACTAAGAGTATGATGGAAAAATTAGCACAAAGACACATAGAGAATATATTATGACTAGCAGAATATCCCCATGGAAAACTGTAAGTTATTAGGACGTATATTCAATCAGTGGCTTGCAAGATGTATGATTTACATTGGCAAAGCATCAGGGTCATTAGGAAGTGAGACATCAGATGTGCCAAATGCAGGTCTGATATGTAATGTACAATGCAATCCCTTGGAGTACCACCTCTGATTGCAATAAATGATAGGTGTCAGTCAAACTAAAAAAATGTGACAAAACGTAATCGTCAAATGCAATAAATGCCAGGAGATGAATGCCATATATGAACAATAACACATTCAACTAAATTTTTTGTGTATAAAGAAGAAGATAAAGATCCTGGCATTCGTCCAGTATGTTGATATACTGTCATACAATTTAGCTCTGCATCCATTACTGTCTCGAATTGAACTTCATTACATTGGTGCATTTGCACATATATCTTCGAGGATGCAATAAAAGCTTTACTGCGAAACCATTACAGCCAATAGGGCTTGGTACTATTTTTCAACCAGTGTCACTAAGTTAATTCAATACAGAGATAGTTAGTTTGATAGACAGTTGGTCTCGAGAATAAAGATTGCTTTGGGTTTAATTGGCAAAAAATTACCATCACTTGATTCATGCAAAGCAGTTACCATTTTATTGAAACCTGACACATGTTCATTAGATATGTTCGCCAATACTCAATCTTTCTACTGACAAAAAGTTGCACAAAGATGAAGATTGTTAAGACACAAGACAGTTAACTTGAAACAGTAAAAAAACTGTTGCAATTTATAACATACACCCGGTATACAAAAAATGTGATAAAAACAAATAATTTAAGGAAATCTGGAGGTAAGGAAAAAATGCACAAATAATTTAATAAAAAAAAATGGTTTAAAGGATTAATAAATAAAATGCAGCTACTGATAACTGCTAAGACCTATGTAGTGTTATGATCGACTACATCACCAGACATTGTGACAAGGAAATCGACAGTATAGTAAAAAGTTACGGGACCATCTACTATTTAGTGATATCCTTTTAGATAACCAACAAAAACCTGTCCAGCACAACTTAAATGACCAACACACATTTTTTTGTCATACATATAATAGAATACTGGTAGGTATAAAAAATCATAGATTATTTTAGCAACACAACACGATTCTCAGGGCACTAAAGAAGTCTCAGATTCTCTCTTTTTAAATCATCTTCTCTCAAGGCAGTCAAAACTTCGACTTCATTAATAATATTGTACTTTTTAGTGAACAAAAACTGCCTCTTCCCATTGCTTGCGATATTGACAAAACTATGAATGATTTATGAAATATCCTGGACATTCAACTGAAAGCACCTAATTTTGGCCAAGCTTGCAGAATCATATGAAGTACATTGGTATTTGGTGACTGTAACTTTGATTAATTGTGAATAAATTGCTTCTAGGCAATAACCGGAGTTGTTTTGAAGTCCTAACAAAATGATATAAACTGCTGCATTGTGCACATGTGTGGCGTGGGTGTTGAAAGACGAGACATTACCAATGAAAGAAGTCACTTAATGAACACAATGTTACTTAAAAGGAACTTGCCTAATGCAATTTTTGATTTTCCATGTGATTGCTTAATTTCAAATACAAGGTAAAGAAAATCGGGTAAACATATATTGATCTGCTTATGATGTATTTAATGGAGAAGTTCTACTGCCTTTCTTAGCATATAATATTGAAATGTGTTTCTTTTTACTACCAAACGGTTCTATCGTTCCTATGGTTTCATGTAGTAAAATTAGAATGTTCTGTTGAAATTTACAATTCTTCTCCATGTTTCTTAGGAATTCTTAGGCAATGCTGAAACTTGTTTCTTTCTTGTACCAAACTATTCTACTCTTCTGATGGTTTTATGTATAAAACTAAGACTGTTACAGCCGGCTAGATACACACCTCATAGGTTCCTGGGCCAGGGGTATCTGCATAACTCTCCTTGAATCTCTTGTCCTGGTTGATCATCATGTTGCCCCTATGCACCCTCAGTTTGGGGTTGTATAGACCAGGACCTAAAACAGAGCAAAGAGCAGCCGTTTCAATACAGTGATTTACTCCTAAGATGACATATTAGATGAAACAAGAGCAGAGCATGTTGACAAACTATAAATTTGTTTTGGCAAGCAGTCGGTTGCCTTCATCAGAATTCTTGATAAACCCTTCATGTTGGGACAATTTCATACGAAAACCATGAGAATAAAACAATCTCTGGTCGAAACCAAAAGACATGCTTCAGGCTGAAACCAAAAGAAACATTGTACAGTTGCACACTGACAACTATCTTCACTTCAGTCATGAAAACCATTCCAAATTGAAAACGTGGAAACATCTTGGGCTTAAGCCATGAGAAACATTTTAGGACTGTCCCATAAGAAACGTTTCAGGCTCAGCCCATCAAACAATGACTAGACAAGGGAAGCAGTAATTACAAGTGGCAAATGATAATTAGGCTGGTGGTGGGTATATATCAACATTAATTGTCCAAGACGAAACATGTCTTCAGGCAGCCTGGTACCCTTGCAGGGCATAATCAGCAGTGATGCTTTCAAACTGTACCTATCATTAGGAATTACCACATGATTTACTGACGTCTGTTTAGGGTAACTAAAAGATAAGATAAGACTATGCAGCTGCCATATGCCTGCTGTGGATAAAATAAACCAGCATCTAATTGTCCAGTGTCCACTGACCACATATGGTGTCACATGACTCAGTACACGTAAAACAGTTGGCATTTTGTGCAGTGAAATTTCTTGATAATAACATTATTTAAAATCACATTTAGACCAATGTTCTTCAAACCAAAAGCATACATCAGCATTTTATCCAGTCTGTTTCACTTTTCTGCTGTGATTTCGTTTCAAGGTTTTATAAAATAAATCCTAAACTACTGTTATTCAATTATACTTACTGCACACACTGTTGTAACTAATCATAATTTATAAAGCTATAATTTAACCGTTAGTATTCTGTTCGTGAATATAAACCCTACTATTCAATATGTAACACAGATAAGATGGTGGGCTGTTTTCATCTTCATTCCCAGATTTATGTTTTTATTTCAGTGATAATAGTCAAATGAAGCAAATATAATGAAAAAATTAAACATATTTTGGCAGTGAAGATTTCACAACAGATATCAGCTTAGTCAGAGATATGCTGTAATGATTGCAGTAAAATAAGCCAAGTTTATAAGGCAAATAGGGTGTGTTTTCCCCATGATGTCATCATTTTACAGTGGCTAGGTCTGTATGTACTCTCTACATAAACCATATCATCGACAACCCAAGCCAGTCCCGTCTCTAGCTAAAGCTTTCATATTACTGCAGCAATCAGCAACGATGCTACCATTGCACACAGAGATCACTGCTGTTATTATTTTAATCAAACCTGCGATCTCTTCTCCCCGGAAACCAAATCAGAACAGTGTAAAAATGATTGCAGAGCGTTATTATCTCGGCATTCGATTTTATCGGCCTACATCTCACAGCTTATTCCTATAAGACATGCAATATCACATTTGGCGGCACCCATCAATTCTCATACGTGATAGAAATCGATCGTTCAGCCAAATCTGCTTGTATGCTTGACTCCTGGGTCCCGGGAATGAGGTATGATACATCAGATCATACATCTTGACTACTGTGTGACACGTATATCTGACCAAGGCTGTCTCAGGCCTCGATGTCATGGTGCGCAGTTGTTTTGGTATGACAGACGTTCCCAGAACATAGTCTGGGACGATTCAATGCAAAATGTGGATTGGGACTGTCAGTACTTAAGAAAACAATTCTGCCGATTTCCAAGTTTATTAATGTAATTAAATAGTAACTGAACATTGGACATTTGAAGCGTCACCATAATCAATAATACTGTAATTAAATAGAAGTTATCATAAATTAAACACTGGAAGTTATCATAATAAAATAATTATGACAAAAGAGAAATCAGAGTTACTGGTATTTTTTATTGAAATATAATTTGGTTATTATCGCACAACATTCACTTGTTTTTACCGTGACACAACCTTTGTTTCTGACTAACTTATCCCTATGGATTTCAAGATAATGTTGCTTGGTATGATATTTTTGTTTGACTTGTTGTATCAATATAACATTAAAGACCTGTGTGGACTCTCTAACCATCATTCAGTTTGATAAATGAATATACTAATGGATTAACTAACCCTGATTAATCCCCTAATGGGTTAAGTAACCACAAAGCAAAAGTTCAGTCATAAGCAACCAAGATGGCCGCCTTACAACAGTGGCCTGTCAGGAGCAGTCCCAACCAAAGGGATCCAGTCTCCCTGTGGTTCTCCCAGGGGAAAGATAAAGGACATTTAGAGGGCTATTCACTGATAGGGGACTGTGGGTTGCCCCCAGCATTATTACAGGGGTAAACTGAGTGACATCTGATAAACCCCTCCTAATTGTGCCAGAATTAACTGGAAATGCCCAGCACTGGAGAGATAGGACCTGACAGATAAGATTGGGAAGGGGGCCCATTGCTGGTGTCTGATGAAGAATAAAACATGATTTATGGACCTAACCACAGCAGCTGACAAACAGACAACGCGTAATGGGCCAGATGCTTTTAGGCAAAAACTGCCTGCTTTTAAGTTTCGGCAGATTTACTAAAGAATAAGATGGTGCAGAGACCCCAAATGTGATTGCCACCCCACCAGGGGGGTTGACAATCTAGCTGAGAGCTCGGCCCGAGATCAAGACGTGACCGCCCCTTTAGAAAAAAACGCATCCACTCAACTGTGTTTATAGAAATCTTTAAGAAAATGACAAGTTTAATAAATCAAACACAGTTTGCTACTCTAGTTAGCCTCTGAAGTTAACAACATTTATGCATAGGACGTTCTAAAGATAGTAAAATATATGAACTTATCCAAACTTTCTGCGCTGCCAGAGTAGAAATAGAACCAATGACTTTTTCTTTAAAGTCAGCTCGGAAAGTAAAACTTTATATGAACCTAGAGAAATGTTATTACAAATAATATTTTGTTTATTATCAATATATACACAATGCCCTACCAGTTTATATTTAATTACATAATCATGATACAAGAGTCAAGAATAAAATATACACATATAAAATTAAGCATGATTTTGCAAAGAAATTTGACATTCCAGATATAGCTAAAGAAAAGCTCAGAACACACAGTTCACAAGGATTTGCCAATTTCATGTAAAATGACACTTTTTACAAAATTATCGTGTAATATGTACAAGGTAAAATTCCTATATATGTATGTAAAATAAAAAACTAACAATGACCTATTAATTTTACTTCAACTTTATAGAACACATAAATTGTGCCATAAAGACAAACTCATTAATGACGGTAACTACACACTACATAATTATTACATACGTGTTAACATTTATATAATATTTGGGGAAAGAATTTGATTTAGGTGATGTGTTTGATATTGTTATAAGTTATGTTTATAAAGTAAGACTCCTCGATAGTGAGTAATGCTGTCTTAGAGAAGTCTCCTGACCCTGTTTTGTTATTTCCATTTAATAAAAAATTTATTATGCCATGTATACAATAAGTTTACATATAATTTTTTTTTTTTTTAATAATTTATAACATGGATTTATTGTATGGGTCAAATAAAAGCAAATTCTTCTTTTGGTTTCTTGTGATATGCAGTATATATATTGGGTTTTTAAATATTAAACAATACTTCTAGGTACTGGTACATAATAATGACTTATACACGTTCAACTTTGACCTGTTTTAATACATGATTATATGTTATACTCTACAGATTATATCATTATGTTAAATATATATTTCACTTGTCAAAAAAGTGCATTACATGTTGTTTATTTGCAACATATAACCTAATTATTTCAAAATAAAAATGATGGTATTAAAATAAACTAGTTGATGAGGTTGCAGTGGAAGGTTTGAATTGCGTGTTTAAAAAATGAATTATTTCAACATTGTGTGCTGCCATCTAGTGGCACACATGTTCAACAACTGCACATGACATGCACTTTTGAGACACAGTTACATTTTTCAGAAAACTGTAGCCTGTTATTAATTTTCTTAAAGGAGTATTGTTAAATCTTCTAACCAATTATAATTTTGGTTTTACTGCTTTTAAACAGGTACACAAAACCACAAAACAAAACAATATCTTTCTTTATGAAAATTGTACAACTTTAGTAATTAATAGTAACAAAGGACTACTTTAGTAATTAAAATTTATAAAGGACTACGTCTTTAATTTATGTATTGTTGTGTATTAAAAGTACATAATTAAATTCTACTCAAAAAACAGTTTGTAAGATGTTTACCTGGATAGGTATTTACCATAGATTTCATGAATTATTCAGTTCCATTCTGAGTCATCCCGTCCAGGGACTGGAACCAAGACTAGAACTACTAACATGAAACAGGCGGAGATGAGAAAGCCACAGTTTATCAGAAAACTGACCTCCATGTCCGCTGGGGGTAGGGACAGACCACTAATGGACTCACTATGCATTACTTGGTCAACACAGATAAAGTTGCTATGATATTTCAGAAGCAGCCCTTGAACATTTCTGATAAAATGCAACAACAAACATGGCAGAAATATGTCGGAGAGTGCATGCGGTCGGTAGACAAAGATCAACGTGGGGGATCATAATTCCAATCTGCACATAAACACAGATGCGAGATAGTTTTAACTGGATATTTGTTCTTAGAACACCACTTATACAAATTAGCCCTTGCCTGCTGGTTTGTGTTGATTGATTTCCCTCTAGATAAAATACTGACCACCAGACTTTACTTGTTTACCACAATTGACACCATATTCACAGAGAACCAACCTTCACGGCTTTTAAACAACTTAAAGACATTTAAGCAAGAATACATACTGAAAAGAGTGTTGCTTTAAAACAGTGATTAAGTTTACCTGCTATTAGTGTATAATATATAAAGTGGATTGTTACGATCTTTCAGTCGCAATCCTGAGTAGATGAAACTGTAGATTATACAGCTTCTGTATCTTTTGTTTCTTTTAGAGTTCTGTGAAGGACACTCATCACTCAAACCAGCCTCGTGTTATGGGATTATGCTAAATGTTTTATCACTTTATTGATGAGCCCAGGGGATGTCTACAAAGCACTGTGTCCCTACCCAGAAGGCCACAGCATATCCTGTTTACAGAAGATGGCCATTAAACAGCAGTTGCTGTCCAGCTGCATAAAGACCTGCCTAATGTTGTGAAGCTAATCACAACTTGGTGGTCTTTGATGCTTCCCAAGGGCTGATTATCCCACCTTCCCTAGTGGGTTTGGGGAGGACTTTTCCAACCAGAACTTCACTACCAGCCCGGAACTGATACATCTGAGCCAGGAGGACATTCAACTGGTTGAACAGTTGACTTTGATGCAGGGAGAAATACAGCAACAACCTTATCATTACCAGCTCCTCCCGAGGGCTTGGGTTCATCCTTGGGGTAGAGATCTGCTAGGCGGGTTCACTGGAGCAGATTAAAGGGCAACTGACCAAAGCAAAGGACATGAGGAGATGCCAAACGATTTGAAAAGTAGTAATTATTGCACGGTCAGACAGAAACTAGTCATTTGGAATTCACCCGATGGACATGAAACTATGAAAATTATAATACTACCACCTATCAATGGACGCCATTTTGATTAGAAATGAATAGATTCATATTTTATAAGGATATAGATGTACTATATGTTTGATCATAGACACTTTTATGAAGACTACACACAGTTAAACCATTTATAAAAAAAATCAATCATGTACGCTGAAATGAGATCTGTCACATATGTCTACGGCATTACATAAAATAGCTTCCCCTACAGCATTGCAACAGGACAACTCTCTAATGGGAAGGTAATAACTGATCTCGGACATTGCAGACACATTTCTAAACTTACTACATTGAAAAACACACCGGTGTAATCATTTCTGATATTGCCTTCACAGCTGGGTTGGTGGCTGTGTCTGCTTCAACCTTCCCCAGAAACAGTTCCTTCTCCTCACCAAAACGGGCAAAGTACACCACACAACTATCCTGCCATAAATGGGTCGTAAATGCACATCACAGGAACCAGATTCTTCAACAGATCAACCTCATTATTTAATTTCCCTGCTGGTGATTGGTAATCAAGATGGGAAAACATCTGGGCATCTCCCTGGTGGCAAACAGATAGTGAAGGGAATTGGGGAGTTCCAGGTGGCCAGATCCCAGCTCCTGAAATTGTAATGTAAACAAACAGGAGGATGAGCTGAATCAATGCACTGACAGCCACCCCTGTTGGATGCCTTTGATCTTCACTGTGATAGTATCTCAATCCAGGGCCATTATACATGCTGTGTAAGTTACTCTGTCAGTCCACCACCCTGTCTGGTCTGTTGCAGGGATATAATGTAGTATTAAACTTCTTCGTAGTGAGAAGTAAGTTCAGCACAAGTTGAGTTATGCCAGGAGAAAACGACTATGAAAGGAGACTAGCCAGGAATAGTTATTCAATTGAAACACATGGTTTAGTTTTAGGATAAATTATATCCATCTTGACTTCTAAAGCACCCTCCACCCCTGAAGATGAAGGGCCAGGTGTATACAGCATGTGTCAGAAGGTGCCTGTTGAATTGGTGCAAGACATTGGTCATAAGGTCTGCTCTTGACGAGGATGGAAAGAGTTGAGATGAGGATGGTGAGATGGGTGTGTGACAGCAGTCAGTGACACACGCAGCCAGACTACTACTGGACTTATAAGATGAGAGGGGGTAGAGGCAACTGGAGATGTGATAAGATGAAGTAGACTGATGTGGTATGGGCAGGTAGGGTGAAATAACAAGGGGGTGGGGTAAAAGGCTGTGGGGGAGGCCAATGAAAACTTGCCAGGACCTTGTTGTCTACAGACTTGAGTCTAATGGGTATCAACCCATGTCATTCTGAGGACAGTGGCAGACGGAGAAAGGGATCACTCTTAAATGTTGATGATAACTTCACTGTTAAAAGAAGAAGCTCCGCAGTACAATGATAGTTACCACTGTGTGTCACTTGGCACCTGCTGCCAAACTTTAGCCATTCTCAGGTTGAAACTGAATTAAAACTTCCATGAACATGGACACAAAGAGATAACATCCATAAACTAAATGAGAAATAACCAGGATCAATTTCTACAAGTGTGGAGCGGTGGTCGCGTGGTAGAGCGCCGGACTGTCAATCGAGGGGACGATGGTTCAATCCCACCTACCGGTGGCCGTTTTGAAACTTAGGCAATTTGTTCACCCCACATTTGCCTGTGTCTTTTGGGAGAGACACTAAAAGCCGGTGGTCCCTTCTGTCTGGTGTCTATGCCAGGGGAAGTACAAGATCCCACACAGGGGGTAAATGTGTAACACTAATTCTAGAGAAGGACAACTCCTGCGTTAGCCCAAATTTGGGCTGTTTGGAGAAAACCACCTGAGACCTGAGATGACATTCTTGGGACTTTAATCACCAATGTTTTGCAGTCTGCCTTTCTCATGCAGCCACTCACATTTCAGTATAACAATCCTGAGTAACAAGCAAGAAGAACAAAGCAGCCATCATTCTGAGCCAGGCACCACCCCTGGCATTTATCTTATATGTAGCATAATTATTTGTATTTGCAGCATTTGCTGAAACTTGCATGATTCCATGAACTAGCACAACTTCAAATAGCATTTTAAGGAAATGGGTGTTATTGCCAGTCTAGCCACCAGGCCATTAGAGCTAAGTGACTGTATGCTGGTCTGAAAACAGAATTTCGGAAGTGGGCAATGTTGTTGATTAAGCCTGCAACTACCATATACATATCTTAGCAGCTAATGACTCGTAAGACGAGTGGGAGAAAAATAAAAGTGACCAACCTCAACAAAAAGAATGATTTTCATAAATTTTAGAAGCAACAGACAAACTAACTCACAAAACTGTATTTGCTTTTCAAATACCACCTTTCAAATAATGCAGATATTAATTTGTTTTCCAGATCCTAGATAGATGGGATTTACTGGAATCGAGCATCTTCCCCTTGAGACTCACTCAGCGAAACATTAAGGCTACATTCAGCCTGTTCTGCACCAGCACAGGCTTTGGCTAGTCAATATCTCGCCAACAGTGAATCACCAAGATTGTCATTAAGAGTCATAACTGTCTGGTGACGATGGAATCTGTTTTATGAAAGTGGAATGAAACACACTTATTTGACCTCTGATTAATGCGCAGCAGGATAAAGGTGAGTAAAAATGTGCTTTTGTGACATTTTATAGCAACGTTTAAATCAACTGGTGTTGACCAAATTGCCGTTTGTCAATCTCCTAAAATATGATGCAATTTCATTTCATGCAAGTTGGTGATACCACTAGTTTGTCTCAATTCAGGTGCTAATGTTAAAGTGTTTTATCTGGCTATATTTGCATGTAGAAAAGTTCAAAATTAAGAAAACACAAACTCCAAAGAGTTTGTGTCTTTTCGTTAACTCTTAGTTCACAATTTACCCACCAGGTGCTGCAGGATCTGGTTCAGCAATGACGACATCTCTTGGGGGAGCGAACCGTGACGCAGACGACTGGAAAGCGCCGTACCGCTTCTTCGCACTGTCCGTTCTGGGTTTCGCCTGCCATGTTCGGCCCTGCGATTTTTCGTATGATTTTCCGACATCATATGCACCAGGCGGGGGCATGTCCTGAAGAGAGACAGCAACAATTTACAATTAGCTACTCAACTTTTGCCTCTCGTCTATCATTTAACAAAGAATTAAATATATGGAAAATCTGCTCTGCTATATACAAAATACATTAGATCATTTGTGAAAATGTCTTATGGTTTAATGAAATCATTAGATGAAGTACCACATTCTTTTAGACTACCGGGTAGGTGCACCAAAACTTGGCAAGTAACAAAAAGTGGTCACATGCTGGGTATTATAAAATATTGTGATTCCCATTTTTATAAGTTACCTGAGTAGTAACTGATTTTCTTAACAAGACAACTTTTATGTATATAATATGAAATGTGTTATTATTTTTTAATATAAATTGCGTTGAATAGATTTTACTAAATTAATTGTTGCAACGTATTTATTCAATAGTAACTTATTACATGTATATTCAAAATTACATTACATGATCAAATTGGCTACATATCATAAACCATTTACACACCTCAGATTTAAAACTAACAGACACAATTAAAAAAACAAGTTGTAATAGGTTCAACACATTATTCACAACCTTTACTTTAATCCTGATCACAGACATAAGTGACGTACATCCCAGTAGAGGAAGTACGTACAAAATACATAAGATTTCACACCCAAAGAAAGAAATGCACATGTGTCACAACAAGCGTCATTGTACAGCCCCGAAGGAGATGGCAAGTAAACGTCAAAGTGAAGGTGTGTGAATTCCTCGCAGCAACAGAAAAGCATTCCCCATTCTTCCCAATCAGTTCTATTGATCAGCGGTGACGTTGATACATGAGTGTGACGTAGCTAGGAGTTTTCTCTGAGTTCACCTATATCCTCAATGTCAAGTCGAGGCCTCTCAATCATAGTGTACGCACTGGATATCTACCCTGGGTGACCATCCATTGGGCGACCATCCATATCATCCCAGCGTGTTCTCATTAATAAACCTTATCTCACGTACAACTGTCTTTACCGAGAACAATTTGTAAGCCGGACTCAGTGTGACTCACAAAGTCGTAACCATTCTTATGACATTCTCAAAAATCTTCATGATTTGCTGTTGCTTGTGTTTCAATTGAATAATTATAAACAATTCTAACAAAATGATTTAGGTATTGTTATTTTAAAATATTCCAGTCCTCAGGGTCACTGGTGGGTATTACAATTGAAAAACATGTTTTTAAATTAAATTATTTTATAACTATCTTTTTCAAAAAGATTATAATTAGGTACGGTAATAGCATAACATTTTATCTGAAAGCATGTTTGAATATTGCATGCTGCATGTTATGTGCGGGTGGGGATGGGGGTGGGGGTGGGGGTGGGGGTGGAGACAGCCTAATAAGCAGACCAAAGTGCACTTGGATAGCCACTGTTTTACTAACTGTAAATACTACATTATACCCCTGCACCATATTCCACAAGATTACCCCCCCAGTGGTTGTTATTCATCCTCTGATCACACACTGAAGAAGCTCCAGAACACAGCAAAGATGAGCTGCTAATGATAACGTCACCTGTCATAACAACCCCAAAGACAACCCCAGCCACACTCACGCCTGTCACAGGGCGACTCTGCTCACCCCATTACCCTCTCTTTTACAGTGTTTGTTTAGTCCTTCATAACACACCCCTGACAGCCCCATTTAGACCTCTTATCAACCCACCCCTAATAGCCACATGCCAGTATGTTTGCTTGTGGTGGCTCTTCCCAGCCCTAAATGTGAGATTTATGGGTTTGTGTGTCTACTGACTGTATTTCTTATGCAATTCACTTGGGGAAATTTACTGTTTCACATTCTGGAGTGATTCTTAGGTGGAGAATGTAGACTAATGATCTCTCTACTTGTTTGTTGAGCACAGTGCAAGAAACAGTCAGGTAAACAAGAATAATAACTATCCATCCATTTGTTGTTTCATCCAGAGGTCAAGAGGTTAAGAAATATTATGTAGTATGCATATGTTGTATGTTAAAAAGTTGTGATTATCCCATGCTTAAACAGCACTACACATCAAATTCTACATTTCTTTTCGAATGCAATTTTGTATCTGTCTAGTTCAATAATTTATATAGAAAATATGTAGCCAAGACAATAATTTATATTCATGTGATAACTGGGACAAAGTTGGCCACTCGTCTAACAGGATGGTGTGTAGATAGAATCAATCGTTATTTAGTTTGCACAAGATAACAATTAAGATTTTATCATATGGGCCCAAGTTATTACGTAACTGTTACATCACGTTAATAGCCTTCTGGCAAGTTTCAGTCCAATGTGACATTATTCCTCTCAGGAAGTGAGCATAGTAAATGCTGTACATACCAGGTACATGTTATGTGAATAACAACATCCCTGCTCATAGTTCTGCCTAATGGTTAATGTCCATTTCAACACTGTCTCCAGGTACACTGTATAAAGGTAAAGGTAAGTTCTTAATCTTATATAGCGCAGTACCCAATCTTGAGGATTGCCCAGAGAGCTTTACACCTTACTGTCCAACCAAACACCATCTCGGCTTCTGTGGGAAGCATCCAGCCATATGCTGCAATTAATGCATGAAGACTATTCATACACAAATATCCACCACTGTCTATAGCCAGATGCTCATTTGTACAGCTGAGTGAACTGGACCTATGTAGAGTGAAACAATTTGGATTCGAACATGGAATCTCCCAGTGTGAAGCTCTAACCACTGTACCACTGTGCTACTGCAGGTATACACACAAGGGCTACGGAAAGAAGTCTACTTCTGTTATTATCATTGACATGTGCATCTGTTGTCAGTCAACTATCAAACATCATCAGCTGTTTTTTAGTTCAGTGATCTGTTTGTGTATATGCTTATATGTTCATTTTAGCATATCTGCCTCAGTTTTGCTTGTGTGGGGGCGACTATTTTGAAATTGAGATTTTAATTGTTAATTTCACTAATTACAACCCTTTGGACAGGATTAAACTTTACTACAAAACTTGATCACTCAGCATTATTGCATTACTGCTGAACATAGAGAACTAATAGGGCAAATAATCTACGCTCTTCCCAAAACCCTATATGCTATTATCTGAGTTGTAACATTCTGTCTAGCATTTTTGTGTTCCGAATTTTATTTTCTGCGAATAAAAACTATTAGTGGCATTTCATTCACCTGACAGGAAACTGGAATCTTAATAAGAGTCTGTCCTCATGATGAATGGAATATATGTCAGTGTGTCATTAGTAACCAGATACAACCTTTTGTATTGTAAGCCTAGACGTAATATTTATCTGGTCTAGCACACAGACAATTAACCGCATCACACACAAGAATAAATAAAATACATCATTGTCTCTCTTGACACTTTGCTCTTTGTTTTTTTATAAAAACATTCTGTGTCATTTCATCAACTCAGTGACATTTTATACATGCAGCATCCCCTGTTGTTTTGTCCTGTGATATTTTACTATGATACTTTGCCCTTTTGACATTCTGCGCCATGAAATTATCAAAGCAGTAACTCAATAGGGCCATTTGCTTTATTTGTCTTCAGCCTTACAATTAGCAATTGGACTTAACTACAGAATGAAAGAGATTTGCTATCTACACAAAAGTGTGGTCTATATTGATCATCTCATAACATCAGAAAATGCGAATAATATAGCTGTATACACTTTTTCATAATGCGATAAACAGAAAAGGTGATGTGATCGTTTCCATTAGTTAATACATAATTGATAATTTTCAACATTACTGAAATTTAATTTCTACATGACGGCTATATTTAATTTACCTAGATTGTATTAGCCAAATTCTGTTGAACAAAGTAATACTGCTCAGCCCAATGCAGAGAGTGCTTACTAAGACCATTTCTTTAATTTCATTCAGCAACATAATTTTATTAGAACCAAATATAATATTACAATAAAGTCTGGAGGTTCAAAGGTAATATAACTTTTATGTTTCACATATATCTGGTTAAATAGAGTGGTTTTTAACTTCCCATTTCGAGATAGCAAAAATTATTGGAAATCACAAGTTCCTTTACAAAGTTAAATCAACATTCTGGGCAATCAGCCTGATTTAATAGACCTAGCATTGAGTGAGGGACTAATCACGAACCTTCTCCTGCATAGCAATTGTAACTGTGACAAACATACCCAGTGCTCTGTCTCGGTACAAACTCAATCAAACCCTTTTAAGGGAAATCTCTGATCCCAATAGTCAGATAAAAGCATTGCCAGGCAGCGTTAATTGTTCAAGGTTTATGAGGCACCAAGTTCCCCAACAGTTTAGTGCAAACTAATCAAATAGCTGGCCTTTAGTGTCTTGGGTGGGCCAAGATGGGTGACTCTATTAGTTTATAATGCAATCTCACTGAAGTAGTTTGAGAAGTTATGAAGATGGAAGCTGATGATAAGTCTTTAAGTGGTGCTGTCCTGGCAATACTGCAACAAAATGGCTGCAAATCTGAAGGCGAAATAGATTTATACTGCTGAAAGTACATACAATGAACCATACATATTTGAGTGTGATAATTTGAAGTTGGTATTAATGAAGAAGATAATGACTGTTGATAACAAAGAAGGTGTGTGTGTATATATATATATATTATATATTATATAATATGCATATATATATATATATATATATATAATATATATATATATATATATATATATATATACACTATATATATATATATATATATATATATATATATATATATATATATCACGGGCAACATACAACTATTATCTGGAATGAGTCTAAATAATTAAACGTACACTCACATAAGCAACTCATTTTAAAATGCTATCTTGTATTTTTGTAGTTGCGATGAAATATGTAAATGAAAAAGAAATTAATTATACTTCTAAATTACTTTTAAAACAAACATGATTTTGGTACATCAGTTACATTAGTAAATATATAATCAGCACAAGCTTGAAGTATAACAGCATTAATTTGAATATTAAAAAATTAATAGTAAAAATGAGATCAACTGACAAGCTTAAAACTGTGTTTTCATTTACATGAAAGATTTCCTAGATATATTCAAACATAGCATCCTGGAATATTTCCCATAGGATTTATGGGACTTTACGTGAATGAATTTGTCAGTACAGTGTACATATATCATTTGATTATAGTTTTCAGAAATCGTGTATATCATTGCATGTTCTTCACCATCTGGAGTACCTCCAACACCACTGGGCAGACACAAGGCATCTACTCACGTACAACAACAAATGCCCATCTCTTGTATCAGCAGCGGACTCTTGTATCAGTACAGCTCCTTCTCTAATCTGCACTCAGAGATTTGAGTCAAGTGGTTCCCAGTTTATCCAACACTACACTACACAGACCAAGCAAGCACCCTGTGTAGTTTCCATTAACCCTCCTTCAGATTATCTCCCCATCCACCCTCCACCCTCCACCCCCCCACCTGCTGCCATTGTCTTTGGTGTTGACAATCCCTGGATGTTACGTAATGACAGATTACAGACACTTGGCCTCCAGGTACCTTGGTACCTACAGGACCATCAGGGGCAGTGTAAGGGACATACTGCACTACTGCCACGTACATAGCATGATATTGCCAAGCATAAAACATAAGAATGTCTTAACTGTTTGCTGTTAGCAGTGGAGAAGATAAGTAAGTGATTTACCTCTCAAGAAACGTTTGTCTTTATTTTCCATATATTGCAGCTGTCTCTGTGAGAGACAGCTGCAATATACAGACAACAAAGAAAAACGTTTCTTGAGAGGTAAATCACTTACTTATTAACAAGATGTTTCATTTAGTATTAAAAGTAATTTAATAATATTTATTCCAGGCAAGAAACCATATTTATAAAGAAAGAAATACATGAATAAAATACTAGTAAAATGAGTAGAATATTTTATACTTAACTGTATTGATGTAATAGTAACACACACACATATATATTATAATATGTATGTATGTGTGTATGTGTGTATGTGTGTATGTATGTATGTGTGTATATGTGTGTATGTGTGTATGTGTGTATGTATGTATGTATGTATGTATGTATGTATGTATGTATGTATGTATGTATGTATGTATGTATGTATGTATGTATGTATGTATGTATGTATGTATGTATGTTTATGTATGTATGTATATATATTATAATATATATATTATAATATTTATATATATGTTTATATATAAGTAATTATATATATATATAATTATAAATAAAAAAAAAAAATATATATATATATATATATATATAATATATATATATATATATATGATGTATATATATATATGATGTATATATATATATATATATATATATATATATATATATATATATATATATATATATATATATATATCAATGTATATATACAAATGGGCAGCTATGGATATTACTTATCTAGTGAATTGTAACATCTTAAAACTGCTTTAATTTACAAGCAAACTTTTTGTTTAATTGCAGCTAGACACCATTCTGCTAATTTAGTAACACAGCATAAATCAGTGAAGCAAATATACTTATTATCAATCATTATAGCTCACATAGCACACACTGTTTTTTAACACAATTATATTTTACAATGTCTAAACGTGTATTAATAAGCAAAGTAACCTGGTATGTTTCATCTGTAACTTTCTAACTTGTCACTATTTTTCAAACAAGCGTTGTGAACAAAGATTTGGCGCTACCATTCCTTCACAGAGTGTGTGGCTTCTGCCCATGTCAGGCTTTTTAAAGAAAGTAATAAACCATAAAATTGTTTTATGATTACGACCTTTGTTGTCTCATGGCTGTGGGCAGGAGTTCCTTATGGATGGCCGTTTTTGGATGCAGCGTGCCTGTGTGGCTCCAAGGTTCCTGCGACTGACAATTAACTACCAGCGGTTTCTAAATGGTGCTAGTGATGAACGACACAAGCTGCTCCACTAAGTGAAGGCTGTCTGAGTCGCCACATAACTCAACAGGACCTTCCTGTGTCCCCACAAGGAGAGGAA
>JAODUO010000085.1:677500-680000 GCA_025642075.2 Ridgeia piscesae | reverse complement strand
CTCTCGACTACGAGAACCCGGGTTCGAATTCTGTGCTGCGGTGTTAAAACCTTGGGCAATCTTTTTCACTCTACACTGCTCCAGTTCACTCAGCTGTATAAATGAGTACCTGGCTATAGACAGTGGTGGATGGCATATGGCCTGATGCTTCCCAGAGAAGCCGAGATGGTGTCTGAGTGAACAAGTCTGTCAGGGAAGTAAAGTGTAAAGCGCTTTGAACGGTCCTGAGGACTTGTCTTTACTTTGTCTTTTTTAACAGAGCAAAGAGGAACGATCCCTACCTTTGTGGGTAGTGGATGCTCCGGTATCCGCGTACTGAGAGATGCGAAGTTTGACGTAGGTTGTTGGAAGCGAGGCTTGAAGGGCTTCTCCTTGATCTGGTAATGGGCCGGCCCGGGCAGCTCCACCTCGTGTTGTCGCATCATTGGCTGGATCCTCATCGCCGTGCTCCCAAAGACTCCCCTCCGCGTGCTCTCAATGTACGCCTTCCGCATGCTCTCCGAACCCATGCCCGAAATGTTGTAGGAACCAGGACCTGGGAAGAAGAACGGGTATAATGGGATGAAGGATATACGTGGGAGTTGTGTTTTGTTTTAAAGCAGGGGTTATCAGAATGTTGCATTGTGGGTGATTTGGGAATGCATGTCGCGGGGGAAGCTTGTGATTTTATGAGACTTTGTATTCTATGGGACACACTGTCAATTAAGTAGGGCAAACCATTTGACACACACACACACGCACGCACGCACACACGCACAGCACGCACGCACGCACGCACGCACACACACACACACACATAAAACAAACAATACAAACAAACCAAGCATTTCTTTAAACACACAGACACATACAAATACATAATGACAAATACAATCACATCACACTACAAACAGCAGAATCCATAGAAAATCAATAACGAACAATTAATCAGTTTCCGGGTGGCATTTACAAATACGTCATTGTCCGAATCCAACGCATTTGTCACTTAAACGTCCCGTATAATTCAGTCATCAAAACAACGCAGAGCCTATGCAAAGCCTATAATGACTATGCATTTCTATCTGACGAGGATGAAAGTGAATTATGACTTAATAATTAGTCAGACAAAACGTATCAGTCATCAGATCAGAATTCCTTGACATTCACAGGCTGGCCAAGGTTATTAATGTGGGCTGAGTCCACAGATAAAGAGATGACATAATCCGAGTTTATTATGGTTTATTATCTGCTTCGTCCAGGGTCTTCCGTGCATTAGTTGGCTAATACGTTGATTTACTATTGAAACGATGAAGCAGCACTGATGGCGAGTGATCTCAACAGTTCAACGAGGGTCCGTCACTTGTCCATTACGGTGGATCTGGAGCCTCTTTGGCTCTGCTCCAAGGGTTGCCCTGAGTCACTGTCTGTGGGCGTGGCTGGGTCTAATGTAAGGATGGAATCAGGAAATAATCACTAAAACTGGAAGATGAACAAAAGACACTACAATGTAAAAACAACAAGGTCAGAAGAATGGCAAGGGTAGAGACAACTGACAAGTGGACAGTGGAGAGTTAGGAGAAGGCAATGTGGAGTTGAGTGAAGTTGGCTGGACATGTGGAGAGAATGAGAGAAGACAAGTCGACAGAGACAGCAGGTGGCTGGAGACTGGAGGTGGCTTTAGACTGGAGGTGGCTGGAGACTGGAGGTGGCTGGAGACTGGAGGTGGCTGGAGACTGGAGGTGGCTGGAGACTGGAGGTGGCTGGAGAATGGAGGTGGCTGGAGACTGGAGGTGGGTGGAGACTGGAGGTGGGTGGAGACAGCAGGTGGCTGGAGACCGGAGGTGGCTGGAAACCGGAGGTGACTGGAGACCGGAGGTGACTGGAGACTGGAGATGGCTGGAGAATGGAGGTGGCTGGAGACAGCAGGTGGCTGAAGACTGGAGGTGGCTGGAGTCTGGAGGTGGCTGGAGACTGGAGGTGGCTGGAGTCTGGAGACGGCTGGAGACTGGAGGTGGCTGGAGAATGGAGGTGGCTGAAGACTGGAGGTGGCTGGAGACTGGAGGTGGCTGGAGACTGGAGGTGGCTGGAGACTGGAGGTGGCTGGAGACTGGAGGTGGCTGGAGAATGGAGGTGGCTGGAGACTGGAGGTGGCTGGAGACTGGAGGTGGCTGGAGACTGGAGGTGGCTGGAGAATGGAGGTGGCTGAAGACTGGAGGTGGCTGGAGACTGGAGGTGGCTGGAGACTGGAGGTGGCTGGAGACTGGAGGTGGCTGGAGACTGGAGGTGGCTGAGACGAGTGGCTGGAGACTGGAGGTGGCTGGAGACTGGAGGTGGGTGGAGACTGGAGGTGGCTGGAGACTGGAGGTGGGTGGAGACTGGAGGTGGCTGGAGTCTGGAGGTGGCTGGAGACTGGAGGTGGCTGGAGACTGGAGGTGGCTGGAGACTGGAGGTGGCTGTAGACTGGAGGTGGGTGAAGATTGGAGGTGGCTGGAGACTGGAGGTGGCTGGAGACTGGAGGTGG
>JAODUO010000085.1:650000-672500 GCA_025642075.2 Ridgeia piscesae | reverse complement strand
CTGAATCTTGAGAACACATTTAAACAATTTATGCATGTACTATTTTACAGATGATTCATTATGTTTTTATTTCCTGAAAATACAACTTTAAATGAAGTGTTTACAATAACCAATTTATAGCATTGGAATGACATGTGCATCCCATGGGAACAGCAAGATGAAACATGCACCAAAGAAAATTAATTTCTATGCGAACATCTAGCTGATCACAGACAGTGGAGATTTGAATATTTTTTTTTAATTGACAAAACAATTTAAATGAGCTTTCATGATTGGAAAACTTTATCTTATACACACTTATATGAGATGCGTAAAATTCAAAAGGGTATTTGTAGTGCAGCAAAATGCCAAGGAATTTGTTTATTCATAGAACACATTGTTCACGATACACCAATAAATAACTACAAATCAGCTTCATACTTCCTTTATTATCTGTTCACTTCATACACTATAGTCCATCCCTTCCTTACATAAACTACAGGGGGTAAAGTAAATATTTATACAAGTAAACTGTCAGATGTGCCCAGAGATAATGTTAGTTTATTATTATGTACAAACATACATATTTATTAATCACAGTCAGATGAAGAATCACACAGTTAAATGTATGCGATGTGTTCAAATTCCAGTGAACAGTCCCTGTAGTGGTATTTCAATAAATAAGAATTCGCAGTATCAACATATCAGCCAGCGTCTATGACTCATTCAAGTCTGAGAATGTCCGCCCAAGACTGTGATACAGACAATCAGGAACTGTCATTCTCCACAGTGTATAGTGTCTATAACTCTCTCTAATAGACAATCAGAATGTTGTAATGTCTCTTAAAGAGGATGTAGTATGTACTCTACATTGGATCCACTGGTTTAACCAAAATTAACGATTGTTTTATAAATGGGACACTGCCTAAACTGCAACAGAGAATTTATTTATTTTATTACAACATCTTGGATGGTCCAAATAGATAATGGCTCGTTTTACCAAGTAACTTTTTTAATACATGATTTGGGAATTAATAAAAAATGTGTTCTTTCATCACAATTAGAGTAAATGTGCTAGTTGTCAGACAGTTCCTTTTTGTGGACATTTTATCTTATAAAATACAATAAAACATTATAAGAACGAGTGAAGCCAACTATAGTCTCAAGCTTAGCATCAATTCTTAAATTTAACGAGTGACACTGACTACTGGTGATGTCATCGAGTTATCGGAATTAACACTAACAGTCCAGTAACTGGCACATTTAAACTATGAAGACAGTTTTTTGGTCACCTTATGATTTATTGGTATATACAACTGAAATAGTGTGTGCATACACATGTATATGCGTGTACGTGTATGTGTATGTGTGTATGGGGGGAGGGTGCACGTGAGCATGTACATGTTTATGGTGCATGCAAATATTAATCAAATGTCTTGATCTACAGTGATTCTTTGCCAACATAAAGAGGTCACTCAGCAAACAGTATTTCCTAAATATTTTGAACCATATTTCGTGTGACACTGACTGGTGACGAAAATGTCAGAAAGAACAACGAAACATCAACAAGTTGTGTCTTCTTTAAAAAAAACTTCAGCTGTCTTGCCAGATTTGCCTCGTGACCTGTCAGACTGCAAAAGAGCTGCAGTGAAGTTTTTACTGTTGATGTGTTTGCTGATAAGCCTTGCCTCTCCATTAGAGGTGTTTTATGTGTCTGGGACTTCGGAGGGGGGTATAGAGAAAAGATGCTCTGTCCTAAAGGTCTGGGAGACAGATCCTAATGTGAGTGTTTGTCATTTCATAATGAATCATTGTCATCGTGACTGACTGTAATTCTGGGCTTCAACTGACTTATAATGTCTACGGACAAAGCACATCAGGAACAAGAGGGAGAAAGTGGTTGTGCATCAGAAACCATTAAAAAAATTCAAGATAGAGAGAATCTGGATTCTTTATCAAACAACTAAACAAAATTGTATACACTGAAATAACAGAATCTACATGTCAGGTAATGTTTTGTATTTACTCAAAGTCACCAAGGAAAATATACAATGTAGCTTTCGTATTTTCTGTGATGCCTTTGTCGAAATGGGAATGTGACAATTTGAATAGCTACTTTTAATCTGTCTGTATTTGACAACGGGCTCCAGACAAAAAAATTACTATCAATACTTATATATCTATCCTTTTTTCAGATTTTTTTGTATTTAAGAAGATTTCACTCACCAGGTGTTCTCTTGGTGCGACCTTGCTGCTGAAATCTCACAGATGTCTGGCCAAATGGACTGTGCTTCAGGCCTGTGACCCTACGCAGACCTTCAAGGGCCGTGCGGGGATCGTTGTACGTCCCTGGTGCTGGGGCCTCCGTCTTCCCTGTGTGAAACCGCTGCAAATGCCACAAGCCCAGTTCATCTAGGTGTTTCATGACAGTCACGATAGTAACTGAACAACACTGCCAATTTAAATATACACATACCTTTGGAATTTGTTTGTTTTCCTAGAGATTTGTTAATGTGCTCCGTTATGTACCCACTATAATTTATTTATTTGCCCCCATCTTCTGATGTCATCAGACAAGACAGTGGAGAGACGCTGAAGTGAGGTGAAGATGTCATCAGACAAGACAGTGGAGAGAAGCTGAAGTGAGGTGAAGAGGGCATCAGACAAGACAGTGGAGAGAAGCTGAAGTGAGGTGAAGATGGCATCAGACAAGACAGTGGAGAGAAGCTGAAGTGAGGTGAAGATGGCATCAGACGAGACAGTGGAGAGAAGCTGAAGTGAGGTGAAGATGTCATCAGACGAGACAGTGGAGAGAAGCTGAAGTGAGGTGAAGATGTCATCAGACGAGACAGTGGAGAGAAGTTGAAGTGAGGTGAAGATGTCATCAGACGAGACAGTGGAGAGAAGTTGAAGTGAGGTGAAGATGGCATCAGACAAGACAGTGGAGAGAAGTTATGAGGTGAAGATGTCATCAGACGAGACAGTGGAGAGAAGTTGAAGTGAGGTGAAGATGTCATCAGACGAGACAGCGGAGAGAAGTTGAAGTGAGGTGAAGATGTCATCAGACGAGACAGCGGAGAGAAGTTGAAGTGAGGTGAAGATGTCATCAGACGAGACAGCGGAGAGAAGTTGAAGTGAGGTGAAGATGTCATCAGACGAGACAGCGGAGAGAAGTTGAAGTGAGGTGAAGATGGCATCAGACGAGACAGCGGAGAGAAGTTGAAGTGAGGTGAAGATGGCATCAGACGAGACAGTGGAGAGAAGTTGAAGTGAGGTGAAGATGGCATCAGACGAGACAGTGGAGAGAAGTTGAAGTGAGGTGAAGATGTCATCAGACGAGACAGTGGAGAGAAGTTGAAGTGAGGTGAAGATGTCATCAGACAAGACAGTGGAGAGAAGTTGAAGTGAGGTGAAGATGTCATCAGACAAGACAGTGGAGAGAAGTTGAAGCGAGGTGAAGATGTCATCAGACAAGACAGTGGAGAGAAGTTGAAGCGAGGTGAAGATGTCATCAGACAAGACAGTGGAGAGAAGTTGAAGCGAGGTGAAGATGTCATCAGACAAGACAGTGGAGAGAAGTTGAAGTAGGTGAAGATGTCATCAGACAAGACAGTGGAGAGAAGCTGAAGCGAGGTGAAGATGTCATCAGACGAGACAGTGGAGAGAAGCTGAAGTGAGGTGAAGATGTCATCAGACGAGACAGTGGAGAGAAGCTGAAGTGAGGTGAAGATGTCATCAGACAAGACAGTGGAGAGAAGCTGAAATGAGGTGAAGATGTCATCAGACAAGACAGTGGAGAGAAGCTGAAGTGAGGTGAAGATGTCATCAGACAAGACAGTGGAGAGAAGCTGAAGTGAGGTGAAGATGTCATCAGACAAGACAGTGGAGAGAAGCTGAAGTGAGGTGAAGATGTCATCAGACAAGACAGTGGAGAGAAGCTGAAGTGAGATGAAGATGTCATCAGACAAGACAGTGGAGAGAAGCTGAAGTGAGGTGAAGATGTCATCAGACAAGACAGTGGAGAGAAGTTGAAGTGAGGTGAAGATGTCATCAGACAAGACAGTGGAGAGAAGTTGAAGTGAGGTGAAGATGTCATCAGACAAGACAGTGGAGAGAAGTTGAAGTGAGGTGAAGATGTCTGAGGTGAAGATGTCATCAGACAAGACAGTGGAGAGAAGTTGAAGTGAGGTGAAGATGTCATCAGACAAGACAGTGGAGAGAAGTTGAAGTGAGGTGAAGATGTCATCAGACAAGACAGTGGAGAGAAGTTGAAGTGAGGTGAAGATGTCATCAGACAAGACAGTGGAGAGAAGTTGAAGTGAGGTGAAGATGTCACCAGACAAGGCAGTGGAGAGAAGTTGAAGTGAGGTGAAGATGTCACCAGACGAGACAGTGGAGAGAAGCTGAAGTGAGGTGAAGATGTCATCAGACGAGACAGTGGAGAGAAGCTGAAGTGAGGTGAAGATGTCATCAGACGAGACAGTGGAGAGAAGCTGAAGTGAGGTGAAGATGTCATCAGACGAGACAGTGGAGAGAAGTTGAAGTGAGGTGAAGATGTCATCAGACGAGACAGTGGAGAGAAGTTGAAGTGAGGTGAAGATGTCATCAGACGAGACAGTGGAGAGAAGTTGAAGTGAGGTGAAGATGTCATCAGACGAGACAGTGGAGAGAAGTTGAAGTGAGGTGAAGATGTCATCAGACTAGACAGTGGAGAGAAGTTGAAGTGAGGTGAAGATGTCATCAGACGAGACAGTGGAGAGAAGCTGAAGTGAGGTGAAGATGGCATCAGACGAGACAGTGGAGAGAAGCTGAAGTGAGGTGAAGATGTCATCAGACGAGACAGTGGAGAGAAGTTGAAGTGAGGTGAAGATGTCATCAGACGAGACAGTGGAGAGATGAAGTGAGGTGAAGATGGCATCAGACGAGACAGTGGAGAGAAGTTGAAGTGAGGTGAAGATGTCATCAGACAAGACAGTGGAGAGAAGTTGAAGTGAGGTGAAGATGTCATCAGACAAGACAGTGGAGAGAAGTTGAAGAGAGGTGAAGATGTCATCAGACAAGACAGTGGAGAGAAGTTGAAGCGAGGTGAAGATGTCATCAGACAAGACAGTGGAGAGAAGTTGAAGTGAGGTGAAGATGTCATCAGACAAGACAGTGGAGAGAAGTTGAAGTGAGGTGAAGATGTCATCAGACAAGACAGTGGAGAGAAGCTGAAGTGAGGTGAAGATGTCATCAGACAAGACAGTGGAGAGAAGCTGAAATGAGGTTAAGATGTCATCAGACAAGACAGTGGAGAGAAGCTGAAGTGAGGTGAAGATGTCATCAGACAAGACAGTGGAGAGAAGCTGAAGTGAGATGAAGATGTTATCAGACAAGACAGTGGAGAGAAGTTGAAGTGAGGTGAAGATGTCATCAGACAAGACAGTGGAGAGAAGCTGAAGTGAGGTGAAGATGGCATCAGACAAGACAGTGGAGAGAAGTTGACGTGAGGTGAAGATGTCATCAGACAAGACAGTGGAGAGAAGTTGAAGTGAGGTGAAGATGTCATCAGACAAGACAGTGGAGAGAAGTTGAAGTGAGGTGAAGATGTCATCAGACAAGACAGTGGAGAGAAGCTGAAGTGAGGTGAAGATGTCATCAGACAAGACAGTGGAGAGAAGCTGAAGTGAGGTGAAGATGTCATCAGACAAGACAGTGGAGAGAAGTTGAAGTGAGGTGAAGATGTCATCAGACGAGACAGTGGAGAGAAGTTGAAGTGAGGTGAAGATGTCATCAGACGAGACAGTGGAGAGAAGCTGAAATGAGGTGAAGATGGCATCAGACGAGACAGTGGAGAGAAGCTGAAGTGAGGTGAAGATGGCATCAGACGAGACAGTGGAGAGAAGTTGAAGTGAGGTGAAGATGTCATCAGACAAGACAGTGGAGAGAAGTTGAAGTGAGGTGAAGATGTCATCAGACGAGACAGTGGAGAGAAGTTGAAGTGAGGTGAAGATGTCATCAGACGAGACAGTGGAGAGAAGTTGAAGTGAGGTGAAGATGTCATCAGACGAGACAGTGGAGAGAAGTTGAAGTGAGGTGAAGATGTCATCAGACGAGACAGTGGAGAGAAGCTGAAGTGAGGTGAAGATGTCATCAGACGAGACAGTGGAGAGAAGCTGAAGTGAGGTGAAGATGGCATCAGACGAGACAGTGGAGAGAAGCTGAAGTGAGGTGAAGATGTCATCAGACGAGACAGTGGAGAGAAGTTGAAGTGAGGTGAAGATGTCATCAGACGAGACAGTGGAGAGAAGTTGAAGTGAGGTGAAGATGTCATCAGACGAGACAGTGGAGAGAAGTTGAAGTGAGGTGAAGATGTCACCAGACAAGACAGTGGAGAGAAGCTGAAGTGAGGTGAAGATGTCACCAGACAAGGCAGTGGAGAGAAGCTGAAGTGAGGTGAAGATGTCACCAGACGAGACAGTGGAGAGAAGCTGAAGTGAGGTGAAGATGTCATCAGACGAGACAGTGGAGAGAAGCTGAAGTGAGGTGAAGATGGCATCAGACGAGACAGTGGAGAGAAGTTGAAGTGAGGTGAAGATGGCATCAGACGAGACAGTGGAGAGAAGCTGAAGTGAGGTGAAGATGGCATCAGACAAGACAGTGGAGAGAAGTTGAAGTGAGGTGAAGATGTCATCAGACGAGACAGTGGAGAGAAGTTGAAGTGAGGTGAAGATGTCATCAGACGAGACAGTGGAGAGAAGTTGAAGTGAGGTGAAGATGTCATCAGACGAGGCAGTGGAGAGAAGTTGAAGGGTGAAGATGTCATCAGACGAGACAGTGGAGAGAAGCTGAAGTGAGGTGAAGATGTCATCAGACGAGACAGTGGAGAGAAGTTGAAGTGAGGTGAAGATGTCATCAGACGAGACAGTGGAGAGAAGTTGAAGTGAGGTGAAGATGGCATCAGACGAGACAGTGGAGAGAAGTTGAAGTGAGGTGAAGATGTCATCAGACGAGACAGTGGAGAGAAGTTGAAGTGAGGTGAAGATGTCATCAGACGAGACAGTGGAGAGAAGCTGAAATGAGGTGAAGATGGCATCAGACGAGACAGTGGAGAGAAGTTGAAGTGAGGTGAAGATGTCATCAGACGAGACAGGGGAGAGAAGTGAGGTGAAGATGGCATCAGACGAGACAGTGGAGAGAAGTTGAAGTGAGGTGAAGATGTCATCAGACGAGACAGTGGAGAGAAGTTGAAGTGAGGTGAAGATGGCATCAGACGAGACAGTGGAGAGAAGTTGAAGTGAGGTGAAGATGGCATCAGACGAGACAGTGGAGAGAAGCTGAAGTGAGGTGAAGATGTCATCAGACGAGACAGTGGAGAGAAGTTGAAGTGAGGTGAAGATGTCATCAGACGAGACAGTGGAGAGAAGTTGAAGTGAGGTGAAGATGTCATCAGACAAGACAGTGGAGAGAAGCTGAAATGAGGTGAAGATGTCATCAGACGAGACAGTGGAGAGAAGTTGAAGTGAGGTGAAGATGTCATCAGACAAGACAGTGGAGAGAAGTTGAAGTGAGGTGAAGATGTCATCAGACGAGACAGTGGAGAGAAGTTGAAGTGAGGTGAAGATGTCATCAGACGAGACAGTGGAGAGAAGTTGAAGTGAGGTGAAGATGTCATCAGACGAGACAGTGGAGAGAAGATGAAGTGAGGTGAAGATGTCATCAGACGAGACAGTGGAGAGAAGTTGAAGTGAGGTGAAGATGTCATCAGACGAGACAGTGGAGAGAAGTTGAAGTGAGGTGAAGATGTCATCAGACAAGACAGTGGAGAGAAGCTGAAATGAGGTGAAGATGTCATCAGACGAGACAGTGGAGAGAAGTTGAAGTGAGGTGAAGATGGCATCAGACGAGACAGTGGAGAGAAGCTGAAGTGAGGTGAAGATGGCATCAGACGAGACAGTGGAGAGAAGCTGAAGTGAGGTGAAGATGTCATCAGACGAGACAGTGGAGAGAAGTTGAAGTGAGGTGAAGATGTCATCAGACGAGACAGTGGAGAGAAGTTGAAGTGAGGTGAAGATGGCATCAGACAAGACAGTGGAGAGAAGTTGAAGTGAGGTGAAGATGGCATCAGACGAGACAGTGGAGAGAAGTTGAAGTGAGGTGAAGATGTCATCAGACGAGACAGTGGAGAGAAGTTGAAGTGAGGTGAAGATGTCATCAGACGAGACAGTGGAGAGAAGATGAAGTGAGGTGAAGATGGCATCAGACGAGAGACAGTGGAGAGAAGTTGAAGTGAGGTGAAGATGGCACCAGACAAGACAGTGGAGAGAAGCTGAAGTGAGGTGAAGATGTCATCAGACAAGACAGTGGAGAGAAGCTGAAGTGAGGTGAAGATGTCATCAGACGAGACAGTGGAGAGAAGCTGAAGTGAGGTGAAGATGGCATCAGACGAGACAGTGGAGAGAAGTTGAAGTGAGGTGAAGATGTCATCAGACGAGACAGTGGAGAGAAGTTGAAGTGAGGTGAAGATGTCATCAGACGAGGCAGTGGAGAGAAGTTGAAGTGAGGTGAAGATGGCATCAGACGAGACAGTGGAGAGAAGTTGAAGTGAGGTGAAGATGTCATCAGACAAGACAGTGGAGAGAAGTTGAAGTGAGGTGAAGATGGCATCAGACGAGACAGTGGAGAGAAGTTGAAGTGAGGTGAAGATGTCATCAGACGAGACAGTGGAGAGAAGTTGAAGTGAGGTGAAGATGGCATCAGACAAGACAGTGGAGAGAAGTTGAAGTGAGGTGAAGATGGCATCAGACGAGACAGTGGAGAGAAGCTGAAGTGAGGTGAAGATGGCACCAAGATAAAGCATGACAGCGGAGTTGACATTTTTATCAAGCCATCGGGATGCAATTGCAGGTTTTTGTGCCTCCCCATAATAGGCCTAAACATACAGTGTATGCTTGCTATAAACATACAGTGTATGCTTGCTATAAACATACAGTGTATGCTTGCTATAAACATACAGTGTATGCTTGCTATAAACATACAGTGTATGCTTGCTATAAACATACAGTGTATGCTTGCTATAAACATACAGTGTATGCTTGCTATAAACATACAGTGTATACTTGCTATAAACATACAGTGTATGCTTGCTATAAACATACAGTGTATGCTTGCTATAAACATACAGTGTATGCTTGCTATAAACATACAGTGTATACTTGCTATAAACATACAGTGTATGCTTGCTATAAAGAACATTCTAGAACTTAGTCAAAGTTCTTATGTAAATATAATATATTGCAGGTTTTCCTGATGTTTATTTTCACTGAGAATTACAATGGGTTTATCTTCCAAAAGATTAATCTTCCCCTCATGAAAATGTTAACATATCACATGTGTTTCAACTTATTCGCTGCTACCAGATAAACAGATTTAACAGTTACTAATCAGTCCTTATCAGAAGTGTCAAAACATTCCTCAACACATCTTTAACTGCATGAAAAATATGCTGGAAGATTTATTGGGAATGTAGAATAAACAGTTATGACATTCTTTCCTCTCAAACAACAATGGTGTCCCAAATATTTACATCTACACGTCATCTATACTCAACAAATATTTCATATGTCAAATACATACATCCAAAACCAATTATATTTCATGTGGTTGGCATTCATCTGTAATGACCAGTCACTGTTGCCACAATGGTGGATATTACCCTACTGCAATTGCAGAAATATCTTTCATACTTTCGGTAATATAAAATTTATTTATTTCTGAATGTTATGGAGCAATTGCATCTGCCAAATAATGGCAGTTTAAATTTGGTATTTTCATAGTCTGCACATAGCGTAATGATTTAGAATCATATTGATTTAATGATGTTTTTTATTTAAAACATTGATAATGTCATAAAGGAACTTTAGATTTTAACTGGAAATGTCTTTTTAATTTTAATATTTAAAACACAATAACATTAAAAAAGAATTGTTATGCTATATTAAATATATATTGCATCAAAACATTTGAACATTGCCAATTTCATTGTATGATTACACCTGTATCTCACTTGGAGTTTGATTTAGGAAGACAAAATAATCACTGAACAAAATTATTATACATGGCCAGGTAACGGAGGTAAATCACATTTTTTATTATTGTTTAAAACTTGAGATTCATAATTTAATGTAATTTTAGTTTGTGTACCAAGAAACAGATTGGGATTTCAACTGAGTACCATTTGTTGCAGAACTTAGATTAATGATTTATGCAAATGGGCTGAATTATTCCAGAAAGTGTCTGCGTGTCTTTCTACAATAACACTTCATGTCCACTCTGCCAACTGTATAAACAGCAAATGAGATGTCAATGCAACATTATAGAGTGAAATAGACAGCTGAAATACCCTGTTAACAAGACCGCCATCTTCACAGACAGAGGACGTCATTAGAGGGACAGAGAGGAGCTCATAAAGAAATCTGCTCCTGGCATTGCTTCTGGACATAGCTGACCAGTGGACTGACTGGCCAATGAACCGGTCAGTCAACCTCAGGGCAGAATACTTCAACAACATTTGTAATGACAGATTCCAACATGTTTAAAAACTGGAAGCTTGCAGAAGTGGTGAGTTACATGTCTGAGAGAGGATTATAGCAAGTGTGAAAAGAGTTGAATGACTTCCTTGTGTATACTGTAGCAATGATAAATTGTGTATTAAAACACCTCAGATCTCCATAACTATTATCTATATAATGCTTAATGATAGTTCTCATCATTGTAATTATTACAAAATTAGCTAAATTAATAAAATTAAAGCAGGCATCCAAATATTGGATTTGTTTATTTTGGGTTTGTTTAAACTGCAAGTTTGTCTGCCGTGTTTTCACTGCTGACATGATTAAATTTACGGTAATTCGTTAAATAATTATAACAGTTGATTGTATTTTATGATGTCAAAATTAATGCAGATGAAATAACAAACTACAGGTGTATCGTGTATGACATGTCAACATTTCAATATGAAAGTGCACAATCATGTGAGTGAAATCTCTGTCAATGGATTGTGATAATGACAGTTGTCAATCTATAGTGGAAATATTCATTCCAAAATCACATAAACAAATATAAACAATTATTTTACATCACTCCATTTTACATCAGTGGAATAAGATGTATTCCCACTGTAGTGCAGTGTCAGTCATGCATCCTCTTGTTTTAGTTATGATTACACTACAAATTGCATGAAATTAGCCAGATTAATTTAAACATGTTTAACCCCTTAGAGTTATACTAGGCATGAGAATCGAGGGCTTCGGCATGAGTCTTTATGGCAGACAGATGAGCGACAAAGCAAGTGCTATTACATGCACAACAAATCAGACTGAAGCATCTGGAGGCCTGTCTAACAAGTTGTCGTGTCCACTGTTGCCTGGTACGGTTCGGGCCAAAAAACCTGAATGTACTTAAAAACTATGGTAAATGTATTTCCCAAAGCTTACTAATGTATTGCATGCATGTTTTATGTCTGATGTGGGGCATGAATAAAAGGTAACGCACTAAAATGTCATCAATCAGAAAACTCAAGGACCACAATGAAACATGGGATGCTCAGTGCTGCCATCTAGGGAATAATTAGCAAGTGGTGCTACCATCTGGCGGCTAGTGTCAACATATGCATTGGCTTTATAGGTTCAGCACAGTTCTAGTCGTTTCCAGCACAGGATTCTGTTAACTGACTAGTCTGTATATATTGTGGTTATAAAGTTATGATCTTATAAGGTCTCAAAGAAATAGTCAGGCTTTTTCAGAACATTTACATCAAGCCGACCTGTCTATGCTGGCACCGAGGGTGGTCACTGCCAGGGTGCTTGTCATCCCCAGTGGTCCCAAACTGAGACTGGACCGACATTAACGTGATTCTCTGATTCACGAGGGATATACAGTGCCCAATGTCGAGAGCCAGGTGTTTCCACCAAATATACAATGCCTGCCGTGATGACTGGGCCGTCGGTGTGCCAGGTGGATGTGCTAACCACTACACTGTCTGTGCCTCTCTAACTGGGCACACGAGACGGAGAACTGCAGAAATATAATGTAACACAAACAATTTAAACATTAAAAATACCTTTTGATCCCACTAGTTTTAAATAAGAGAACAAAACGAAGTACTGTAATACTACAAATCTCACCTTGGCTTGTGACATAAATGGTGGGTGTTCGACCTCGATGCCCTCTGTGTTGACCACTGGTGCACGACTGTCAAACTGACCCCTGATGTTATATTTGCCCGGTCCTGGGATTGCCTATGAATAAAAGTAAATACCTACACCAACGGCAATTCAATATTGCAAGGGTAATGCTACAATTAAAATAGACTTAGGTTTTATATATATATATATATATATATATATATATATATATATATATATATATATATATATATATAAGGAAACTAATATGTGGTGAATAATCACCTGTCTACTGTGATCAACAACCACATAGGATGGTCAGTCACAAGATCACTAGTTTCTTACCTGATAAGAACTTTTCTAACACGCACAGAGTTGACATTTGACCATCCAGTAAGCAAAAAGGTCAAATAAATTCATGATGAACTAGTGACTAACTGACCCCTAACACCAGCCAGCCAGCCAGCCAGCCAGCCAGCCAGCCAGCCAGCCAGCCAGCCAGCCAGCCAGCCAGCCAGCCAGCCAGCCAGCCAGCCAGCCAGCCAGCCAGCCAGCCAGCCAGCCAGCCAGCCAGCCAGCCAGCCAGCCAGCCAACTAAAAAGCCCTAAAATTATATTCAGTAATGTTTTATTAATTACGTTGAAAAGACCCAACTACTGCTTGGCATGACGATATCTATAAACATAAACATCTGGGTATGATCTTCATTATCACTCACCATCCTCTCTGCATCATGTACAATCTGGTCATTGTAGCGCGGAACATTTGATTCAAACTGTGTTTTTTCTGGGTTTCGGATGTGAGCGTGTTCTAATACAGTCTGTGGCTGTTTATAGGCCTCATAATCCCCGGGCCCAGGTCCATCTTTGCCGCCAAATTCCATCCGCTTTGATGTCATTTTGCTGAAGAAGTTGCCATGGTAGATTTCCTTTGTCACGGTCTCATCCTGCAAGAGTTTTTTAACTGAATTTTATTAAATATCAACATGTACACAAGATGCACCGACACGTAAAAACCACAACTGAACCAAACAGAGCACCACATAACATCCATACAATCAGAAGTTGCATGAAGTTATACAAAATTATTGTAATTTGCATTCCGTGTTGGGAATTATTATAACTAGATTGACTATTGGTATTAATCCAACCATTCATATCGTTGTAGGAGTAAAGTATAGGTCATGTCCACAGAATTCATTTTTTTGATAACAATTAAACACATTTAGTACATCACTGTGTATATTATATCTTGACTCTACCATGGCAATGCTGCATAGAAAGAAACTGATTAAAAAATATTCTTAACTTCAACAAGCTACAACTTACTATAATTACACACGACCTTCTGATAAAACAGTTGCAGTTACAACACAGCTGGTTTGTGGAGTTGAAAGGTCAACCATATCGGTGGTTTCAATATAAAAAAAAATTCTCAAATATTTCATGGTCAATTTTACATTTTGATAAAAAAGCAGATGCTACCTGCAAAAACAACTAAGAAAATGAAAAGACAAAACTGCCTGGGAAAAAAACCATATCAGCCCCTGAAAATAAATGTCTTATGATGCAATGATTTAATGAACTTACGCTAGCAACTTTATAATAGGCAGGGCCGATACTTCTGTCTTTCTCTGGAGGCTCTTGTTTCCTCAGACTTCCGTCATCATTTTCCTCGTACCCATATGCCTGACCAGGAGTGGGGATAGAGGGCGCCACTGGCTTACGGTGAAACCGAATTCGATTCAGTACTAACTGCAAGGCAAGAGATTATTTTTCAGGTTTTTGGTTAATATGTCATTTAACATTGAAACGGATCATCAGATTTATTACAAACAATTTATTATTAGGATAATAAACTGATTTAAAACGGAATCAATCATAAATGAAGGTAAAACAATCAAAGTAATGACAATTTCAAATTTAAATGGTGCTATTTGAGGATATAATGAATTACAATATACTAATGATAATAACAACACTGTTACTTTATAAAGTAAATAAACTGATCTGTTGTAAACTATAAAAAGTTACACAATTCAGTTTAAATGCTGATAAACCTTATGAAATTGTTCAATTATTAACATAAACATTCACGATACTGATGTGGTGACTTACTGTGCCCGTTTTCTCTTTTGGCTGAACCTGGAAGACGGGGGCAGAGACGGCCTTCCTCAAGTTCAGATCCTGGTCGACTTGGTAGGCGCCTGGGCCAGGAGTCTCAGAAATACGAGGGACAAACCTTCTTGCCCGGCTCTGTAATGTGCTGCCACCCTAAACACAGTAAACATATTTTGTGATATAAAACTTATTTACACTTTTACGTATTCCATTGTTTTAAATTCAGAACGACGCCTGAAATTACCTCTTGTGTCAATGCGATTAGTGGGTCATATTTTTTGGTTGATGTGGTAACTACCGGGTAGGTCAAAGTTCACATGAAATCATAGGAGGTGGGTGACAAGCAGGTCTCCTCTTTGTCCACAAAGTCCGGAGTGAGGCTGATATAAGAACTGGTCCTTTATTTTAATTTTATTTCCTGTGTCTCTAATTTCCTTATACTGTCATCACCACATCCTTAGTCTCACACTCGGTGTTTCATCCTTCAATCCCACCAAATCTCTCTCTATACAGTGTACAATCATATTTTTCCAATTGCATTCTACCTCTTCTTCTCTCAGCTCAGGTCACACCAACTCTCCCCTTATGTTCATCACATAACCAACATATAAGTGTGGGTTTATTCTGTATTATTATATTATGTCCAATTTAACAAAACACGACAACAGACTCATTGGCAATTACTACACCCTGAGAACCACTGATATATAAATCTAAAGATGACTCAAAGATTTTACCTTGACATAGTTCTGGGGCTCTCTGGGGTCGTACTGGCCTGGACCTGGGGCTGCGATCACGTTGTCTGTCGGGTATATGCACGACTCTCGACCAGTCATCGAAGAGAACGGAGCATAGCCATCTGAAACATACACATGCAGTTGGCATGAAGATTTATTTAAGCAGAAGAAAACCATGAACACAAACACACTTCGTAAAGTGGTACCAATGGCTAGGGTGTCCAGGAATGAGTTTCTACTTGATATCCTTTACTAATACTAAGAGAAAACCCAAAGGTCACAGTCCTCACAGACATGATTGAACAAGTCAGAAGGCAGAAGTGGACCTGGGCTGGACACATCAGTACAATATGAGATAACCAATGGATATCGCGCTTCAACACCTGGAAACCTTATGATCTAGAGGAAGACCAGCAAGATGACAAATGAGCTAGATGAGTACTGGAAGGACACCATCTGGCAGAGGACACCACATTCTAAGGCCTCTGCCCAACAACGGGACACTATGGCAGCACAATGATGACAATGATCTTTTTCTCAGAGTCCGAGTTAAGGCATGGCTGTCACAGACTAGATGTACATCCCTGCTCATTGTTTTCCATGATTCTTGTATGTTGCATTTCTAATCCAAGCTCAGATTCATCAGGATATAGAAGCTTGTCATTTGTGTTATTATCAAAAGTTCTCCTATAAGAAAAAGTCCTAGAATAAGCCTTCCAAAGAAGTATCGATTCAACAAGAGTTATTGACTTCAACGCAAAATATCACAAATCATAACCACTTGAGAACCAGTAAATATCCTCTTCTCTATATGTTGATTCAAGGAATGATTTAATTTATTTTAATCAAAACTTACCAGCTTTGCCTTTCTTGCCGAAGCTGCTGTCATATGTGCCTGGGCCAACATGATCTGCAGTGCTGCCCTGTGGCTGTGTCAGACTCCTCGGTGCTCTGTCGTACATCGTGCACAACTGAAAGTCACACAGAAGTCTGCAGATAATCAGGTAACAGAGAGATGCAGTATGTACAAATAACATACACGTTAGCCATCTATTACTACTATTGCACAAGTAGAATAATATTTTTGAATGAATAATGAAACATCTTAAAATTAGGTGGATTAGAGCATGCAGATTAAAGATCTATTCACTAAATTGTTTTTTATTTGTTAAATATTTGCTTATTACTATATTTCCCTTAAACACCTTTGTAGCACTTATGCATAACCTGGCCCATCTTGCCATAATTATAATAAAATACTGCATCTTAGGGGACTTTGAAGTAAAAACATGGTTTCAAACTGCGTTGCTGCAGCCACAAGTTATCTTCTATGATATTTGAAATGAGTGACATAACAGCCCACATTGATAAAACTGGAGTGTTATTTAGTCTTAAAGCTCAATATCTGATAATAATGTGTAACCAAAATGATGTGACACATGAGTACTTTGAGGTTTCGTAGTTAAGCAATATGATTCAGTGGAGTTATGTTATTGAACACAATTTTACATAGTGTTGTGAGCCTGTAAACTACACAATTGTTAAAAGTGTCTGATATGTTATATGCTCAGTCTAGAATTTAGGCAAGGCACATGGTAAAAAGTGATCCACGAATGGACAGACTACATTCCCAAGGAATCGTGCAATCTTTTTTCCATTTTTACATACTTTGTTGTTGCTGTTTGCACAAGTATTTGTAAACATTGGAGTGCCTCTTATTATTGTATTTATATAAACATTTCTAAATTCAATATATGAATTGTGCAGGGTGAGTAAAACTTTGTTGCAATATGCCAGCATTTGGTAGGCATTCGATGAAACATTTGGCATTTGAATGTTTATTGTAAACATTCAAATACAAATGTTTATGGATCACATTCGAATGCATTGAAAATTGAATGATTGAGCATTTGATGTGATTTCGAAAGCCAAATATTTGAATATGCATTTGAATGACATTCGCATTTGTTAACAACTGTGATATATACATATATATATATATATATATATATATATATGTATAATATCAACAACTGTTTACCATTGGTTTGTAGTGAATTATACATACTATCACTGCAATCATGAAAATAGACACAAACAAATAACATAGCCAAGAGTTATGATGTTAGTAATTGCACTATTGTGTTTAATTAATGGAGGCCTTTAATTAATGTCTTCTCATAAATAGTATTATTGAAAGACATCAATGTTTATAAATGAACACATAATAAGTCCCCCTAAGGAAACAACAACAATGTATGTAAACGTGGAGCTTAATTATTACACGAATCCTTGTGAATGTGGTCCACTTTTTAACTTTGCTCAAATACAACATATTTTTGTTTTTAAAAATATTGTATCTTAGCACAAAAAAGACCCAGTTTGTGTCAACAGAATACTACAATGCTCACTGGTGTATCACACGGCCACAGGGATGCAAAATGGTGGATTTTGGACCCTGGACTAGTGTTTAGGTTTCAAAATTAAGTTGAAATGCAATATTACCACTGCCTGTGATAACACTGATTTATGACACTAATTTAACGCACAGAGCTATGCAATTTAGGCAACATATACATTGTATATCACAATGTGTGGCTGGACTGTGGATTCAACAAGTGTCTCTAATTCCACGAATAAGGCTAAACCGAAGACCACCACCATAACCGTAGCTAGGATAAGAATCAAGACCAGTTAGCCGTGCCTTGGTCGTGGGTCTGGTGCCCGGCTTGGTCTTGTGACGGGAAGATGGGGCAATGGGTTAATAACTGACATGATTAGCCGGTTAAGCTAGCGGCAATTCTGCCAATTTTATGCATATTCTAAAATGGGCACTGCGTAGACAATACCAAAGTAACGAGCAACTTACCTGATAGCATATGACCCGAATTCACGTCTTGTTGTGCATTCGTCTTATATCGATTTAGCTCCCGAAATAGTCGCCAAATGCTTGTTTGCCCTGTTGTCAAGTATGGCGGGACTGGCTCCTGTCGTAATCGGGTACTGCGTTGACGTAATATTGTGCATTATTCAGTTTTTAGACCATAGTACTGTATGTATAAATTAACCTTATAGGTTTATCTAACTAATTTCATATTTTCCAAAAAGTCAGCAAGTAAAATTTAAGAAATGTCGTTAAATTGAAAGCGACCCGTTTGCGATAAAACCCCTCAAACGGGACTTTTTGCTGGTAGGGCTCGCACTGTCAGAAAAGGTATATTTTCATGGGCATTTTGATTGACCATTCAGGTTAAGCATCAATACAGGGATACCATTATGTAATGGCGATTGTTTTACAATTAGAATGTTGCCAAACGTTATGTATGAAGCGTTGCGTTAGAAAAAATGTCTGGTTTACAGCGCCTTTCCAACAGTCACATGTGGCTCCATCTATTAACGTCTAAGTAAAAACAGTATTGTTTACGTTTTACCCGACAGAGGGAGACACAAGTTTCAGTGTAGAAAATGACTTTCAAACAGACCATCATTATGTTCTGAAGTTTATGAAGTCAAAAAGACGTCCCCTTTTGTTTCTTGTGTCTACTACCCTCCTCTACTATATGCCACAGACCCTTTCACTACATCTCCGAAGTATCTCCTGCAACCACCACAATTCAGCATAATCGTCACAACATTGATGTTGGCTGATCAATAGAAGAAGAATATATAATTTTTTATATTATATAATATTAAACCTTGTACTTATTGTATGTATAAACGCAGACTACCCGGTACACCTAGATATGATCTGCTTATATACATAATTTTTTTACCTATAGGCGCAGGTATGTCTATAATATTGCGCATGCATATGCTTGAGTATACCAATGTAAACATAATGTATTATTGCTAAGACTAAGTGTATTTTGTATTATTAATTTGAATATAATTATTTTCATGTATTTGTTTGTTTAATATTACAGAGATGGCCCCAATGTTAGCGACATATTCAGTGTCTTAATGGGAGTTGCCCTGACCATTATTATGTTCACATATATGTATATTCATTGCATTGTTCAAATTGGTGAAAATAAATGAGGCTGAGACATGGGTCCATGAGATAATTAAACCATTTAAACTCATGACAAGTTGATTCTAGAGAGAAATTTGAGAACCTAAATTTAAACTTTGAAACTCTTTCTGAAATAAACTCTTAGAACTAAGGTTTAAACTAAACAAGAAAATCTGGATTTCCCTGAGACTCAGGCTGAGAACAAAGTTTATATAAAACCTGTTTCCTCAGCTTGTTTGCCCATCGTAAATCGAGTTCAGTTATGTGTGAATAGTTGAAGTAACATGTCAACTGTCCTCTCTGCTTGTTAAAACTATACTTTTTAATCATCTAAAGATATAGTTTTGTTTATTTCATCAAGATTAAGACTTCAGCAGATTCGATCAGTGGCATAAGTGTACTTGCACAAAAAGGCAAACTTGTCATGTAAACAAACTGACTGTGTTCATTCATGACCAAGCTTTGACCAGACGTTTGTTTTGCTAAATCGTAATTTCCTGTCTAAAGTTAAATTGGTAGGTTATTTTGTGTGAAATGTTTTACTTGTAAACCTGTCCATAAAATACATCAGTTGAATAGGAAACTACAAAATCGCTAATTGTATCACATTATCCTGTGAATCAGTCAGTCAATGTAAGACACAGTGCTTACACATTGTAGGAAGATAACATTAAAATTAAGCAGAATGAAATGAGCACTGAGACCTTCAATTAATTAAGCACTTCCAAGCATCTTGTACAAGCCAAATGTGCCAGTAGTCTTAATGTGATAATGTGATTTCACATTTGGCACACATTTACAAATTGGATGCATGATGATTTAAAGTAGGATTTATCTTTCCTTTGTATCTGAATGTGGAGAACACAACGACAGTGTACTGACATTTGGAGATAAGATATTTTTGATTAACTGCAACAAATAACACTCTAGAGTAATCCACAAGCATCCAGGCTACACGTCAGTAAATCATGTGCTTATATGCTAATACATTTGTCATTTCCATATTGCAATATTCGCAGTTTAGTTACAATTTATCACTTTGATGAGAAAGTGATGTTAATACGGGTTCATTGAGTTGATTCTGATATTTATCACATTGTTGCAACCCTCCAACTACAGTAACTGTTGCAGATGCCAAGACATTTTATCATGTATTCAGAGCAGTGATGTTTCTATCAATAGAGTTGTTAAACACTGATTTCTTTTATGCACTATAAATTATATTTTAATTTAAGTTAGGAACCAGTTCCTTCCTTGACTTTGAAAATGTTGTCCTTGCAACATAGCTGACCCGAGTGACATCGCTGCAAACTTACAATAGAAACAGACATTTATCTCTTGACGGTTAGGATTTGAGGATGTTATAATATTTTAATCATCTTTTTAACCAGTAAGTAATTGCTTTCTGGTTTTATGACGAGACGACATGTAACATGGGTAACGTGATGTTATATTAGCTAGATATTCAGACACTTGGACAAGAGCATCCATATCTACTGTTTTGTTCAAAGGTCTTTCATTCCCAAGGCTCAGGTTCACTCGACTGTATAAATGAGTACCTGGCTAGAGAAAAGTGGATAAATACAACTTTATTCGTCCGTGTGACTACAATACACCATCATTTGGAAAGACACAGCGTATAAAAATCTACCTACAGATAGTTTTTCATCTGTATTTATAGCATGGCTGAATGCTTCCTTGAAGTCAAGATGGTGTTTGTGTGAACAGTGGATGAAGCATAACGCCCTTTGAACCCAAGGACTGGATACTGTGCTATATAAAACACATTTACCGTTATATATTTTTGGACAGTCACCATGGTAACAACAAGAAGTGGTCGTGGGGGCGAGAGTGATGGAGGCGAGACTCACGGACTGGAGACTCACTTGATAACAGGTGGCGCTGGCTACCCGGGCATGCGTCTTGCTCTCAGTCTCAGAGACCATGGACATTTAGTGCGCCTGTTTGACTGGACGGAACCAACTGAGTCTCTCCGTGAAGGCATCACCTTTGTCAAGGTAAGTGTGTTTGTAGAATAAAAATCTTAAAATACAGTGAATATTTTAAGCTCGCTATTCATGTTTAGTCAGCATAATTTTGTACTTCAGTTGTCATACCCCATGTTAATTGTTTTCATTAGAAATTTTAACTGAAACAATTTATTAATTAACTAATACACATTAATTACATATATATCTCGCAATTGACTTGTTGTTTTATACTAATTTTTACTATTGATAAATTGATAATCCATAATGCAGTTTGCACGTGTCATCTTTGATTAATTTCTCTAGTTCAGTTTTGCATAACAAAGCCTCAGGTCTGTGTATGTATGTATTTTACTTATATTATTATGTTAGTTTCTTATAATTTCTAACTAATTGTCAACACTACTGTACAGAAATCTACTTTGTATTTTAATATCAAAATAAGGCGAATATTATTACACAGCTCAAACAATCTGCTTTATTTAGTAGATTTCACTCATCTATGCATTTTTATAAATATCTAACAAGATTAGACCCTGAATGGTTTATATGCAATCGTCTGATTCCCATGGGGAATATTCTCATCCCTAGGATTTCTCCCTTGCATGAGGTCCCAGGTGAAGGTGACCTATGTCTCTTACAGGGTCACCTTGCTCAGCTTCATGATGTGTCATGTAAATGTCATGGAAATATGGAAGCAACCCAAGGGTCGGTGGCTGTTGGGACACAGCAAACTAGCATCTAGTAGAATATAATTTAGATATTTATTCCTTGGCCAGTAAATGAAGCTACTTTTGTATGTAAAGTTATCCTCACTCACCAGAGGTCTCTGCTGCTGATCATGTCAGCGTCAGCCATCAGTACGACCGCTCATCACTCTGCAAACTCTGAATTTAAGCTGGCAAAGCCAGTGATAATAATTATTAGTTTGACTAAGCTAACTTCTGCACTTCACATAGACGATGTGCCAGGACTAGGTTTGAATGGGTTATGAGGATGCCTAAAGTTGGCATTTACTACACCGTTATGAGTGTAAAACATCACATCTGGGCATTAATTATCCAGCTCATACAAATATTGAATTCGAGCTAAATGGAGAGAGGCTGAGCACACATTAATGGAATTGGTGCAATGTTTCCATGAACAGCGATTGAGCACTCCAGGGTGTCACCAGTTGTTTCCCACACTCCAGTTTTCTGAATTCCGCACTAACATGGTTAACAATATCACAGGGGATTGTGCGCATTACATTAATGGCACAACATTACATTAATGTCACAACAGCAAGGCGCCGAGGCTAAGTTAATAATAGGACGGCCATGCGTGGACGTGCCACCTATTCTCCTTGTGCACTTTGCCGTTCCGAATCAACGATTAGTTAACTGACTGCTTGCTGTGTCGATCCGAGACGTTTCCGCAGCATGCGGGATCGAGGTACCGTTAAAACCCACTCCCATTCACTGCGCGACTATTTTTTGTCAGCTATCATTTAACAGGACA